>DF237520.1:0-57085 GCA_000708835.1 Klebsormidium nitens
CTGGAGCTACCTAGCTGTTCCGGTGATCTGAACGTCAGAATGGGTTGCTGCCAGCTTCCTCCGAAAGTCAAGCGCAATGGCGTCCCCTGACGCACCCCCTCCCGAGCCAAAGCCGCAGGGAGGCCCCTCAAAAGCTCCCAGGTATCCCAACCCTCCCGAAGTGAAGCCGCCGAAGTGGGCAAATCCCCCGGAAACGGAGATTCCTGACCCGACAACGCTCCGGGAGCAGTGGAGATATGCGCAGCGGATGTATGGGCGCTTGTACGGGCAGGCTTGGGGAACGGCTATCATTGCCGGGGTGGGGCTCTATGCAATAGGCTATTGGTGGAAAGGGAGCAACCCATTGCTGCCGAGCCCGAGTAAGAAGGAGGAGAAGAGAAGTAGCTGATCTGGCGGAAAAGGGAAGGGGTCAGAGTAGGGGGGCAACCGAGAGGGGGAAAGGCAGCCACCCGGTTTCAAGCTTTTGTCACTCTGTGCCTGTTGGAAGAATCTGGTTTGATGGGGCTCCTGGAAATGGTTGGTTGAGTGGTGGTGTAAGTAAGGGACTAAATTTGGACATTGAGTCTAAGGCCAGGCTGTGCATGGCACCAATTGGTGGCTCGCAAAGCGGAACCCATACACGTGCTTCAGAATGCGAGGCAGCAGAGTCTGTCATTTCAACCAAAGCGCCACCCAAGCCCGTCGCGTACTATTGTCAGGACTTTGCCTGGGAGGAGCTTCAGAAAGTGGTGGAGAGCAATGCTGCTTTGTCGCATGCTTGGAGCAGTTCAGTTGAAGACGATCTTGCAATCAGCAACAGTACATATCATTCTCATGGAGCGAGAGAGCAATGCCGAGAGTCAAGTTTGGAGACGAGGCGAAGCAGCAGTGGTGTGAATAGGAGTGGTCTCATTGGGACGGCTGGGACAGCTCTGCCTCATGAGCACGCGTGGGAGGGTTTTCACACCAAGCACACCACCGCGCGGTTCTTCAAGGAGCGGCGCTACCTGTTGGAGGAGTTTCCAGAGCTCAAAGCAGGGCGGCTGAAGATTCTGGAGGTGAGTAGCATGCAGTAAATCCTATCATGTTATTGGTCGAGCCTTCAACTGACCTCAGAAAAAGATGCTGCCTGCGTAAAATCCTGCAGAGAAGAGGGCTTCTCAGCTTTCTGTTTGTAGTAACCAATCTGCTTTTATAACGTTGATTTTCCTTGGTATGACGTAGGAAGTTCTTTGCGGCATCTTAAGTGCGTCAAACAACAGCTTTATGCTTTTTTATTACATCCTTCAGGAGCCTGCATTCGTTTTCCACATTTTGGATCCAGATTGATGGAGAAAGAACAGACAATGAGACGCTCTTGTCAAGTGTGGATTATTTGATGATACTCACTTGGGGAAGAGGTCGGCCTAAAAGCATGCAGAGTGATAATGCCCTCTTCTGTTGGCAGAGGACGCGTGCTTGGCCTCCTCATGCACGAAAGGCACACAGTCTGCACAATCATTGCCTCACTTCGCTGTGCCTTGCTCGAATTCTGCTGCCAAACCTACAGTATCAGGAGCTTCGCAGTTGACTCGCGAAGCGACTTTCCATTAGAGCTGTCCGCTCAACCATCTCTTAACCCACCTTTCGCAGGTTGGGTGCGGCAGTGGCAGCACGGCGATTCCCCTCCTAACCGGAAACCCCCAAACCCTACTGCATGCCTGCGACTGCAGCCCCACTGCTGTGGCCCACACCGCAGCCGCCGTTCAAAGGGCGATTGGGAGCCTCGAAGCTGCCCGGAGGTTTAAGGGGTTCTGTTGGGATGCCGCTTTGGAACCCTGCCCTTTACTGGGGAGGGTACGATTGGAGGGTTTGCAGGAAACAGAAGGTTTGGAGGAGACTGAGCGAGGGAGGGGGGGTTTGACAGCGGTGGCAAGCGGGGCTGACAATGGGCGGGCGGAAAGAGGTGGGGTGTATGGAGAAGCAATAAGAGGGGCGAATGTGGACCTGCGAAGCAGCGGGAGTGGTGGCGAGGCAAGCGGGATTTGGTTGGGCGTGGGAGAAAACGAGGGGATCAGAGAGGGGGTGTGGGGGGCAAGCAGGATTGAACTGGGCCAGCAAACCATTGGGGAAGGAAATGCTGAGAGGGAGTGCGGGCAGCAGTCGGGATTAGTAACAGTCCGGGCAGCGAGCATGGGCGGCTGCGCAGGCGATTGCGATGCAAAGAGGCCTTGTACAGAGAGCGACGAGCATGCCTGTACTATAGTCGACCCTGCTGAGGGGCAGGCAAGTGTACATACAGAGTGTACAGTAGGGGGCGGTAGAAACGAGCCAAGTAGCCCTCCGGGTAGAATAGGTGGGCCCAAGGAACCGGGTAGCCTTAGAGCAAATTGTTTGTGCGAGGAACTAGAAGTGGGAGGATTAGGGGATAGTGAAAGCGGGGCCGACCAGGTGGGAGAGAGCAGTGTGCTGCAGCGGGGGCTGAGTGACGCGGTACTTGGGCCAGGAGACGGGTTCGACTTCGTCACGCTGGTAAGGGTGCCATCCTTCCATTCTTTTTTCTGACTCTGCAAAATTATCGGCAGTCCTAGAATGGACAACGCGAAACCGTGTTTGCTTTGAATAGGTCCTTGCTGATTAGTGCAGACAGGGCAGGTTGGATACACGTGTTCTTCCAGACACTTGAGCACCCAGGACCAAGCTGGACTTCCCTGTTTAGTTTTTAAGCGGGTAACCGCTGTCGAAACAAAATCTTGCAATTATGCTCGAATGCTTTCCTTATCGGCAGGAACCTCTGGCGCCACTCTGCTGTGCTTTAGTTAGAGACGATCATGGTGCCACTTCTTTCATCAGACCGAGATCTTTTGCGGAAAGAGTAAGTTTGGGCAGGCACTGTGCAATGGGCGAGTTTGGAGGTTGGAATGAGGAGTACGAAGGTCGGTTATAGTTGCTGCATTTGTCTTGGCCCCAGAAAGTTGCTGCTTTTCTTTCGGGCCACTACCTTTCCTGCGTTGAACAAGCAGAAGCTTGCACGAGTGAAGAGGCTCGTTCAAGCAAGGCACCAGACTGCGAAGCAGAGTCTCAAGGCTGCTGCTTTTTCAGATCGGAACCTCTCATCTGTTCAGCAAGCTTTCACTTATGTCTCCTGCCATTCCGCAGATCTTCACGCTGTCTGCGGTTCACCCCGATCACATGCCCTCGCTGCTGAGAAGGCTGCACCAGCTGCTGCGCCCAGGAGGGGCGATCCTCTTCCGAGACTACGGTGAGGGATGATCATTTCTAACCTCAAATCAGGCACACCATCCTACGTGGATGGTGTTCAGATGGACTCAAAGCGGAGGGGAGTTCCAGTAGTTTGGCTTCGTCTATGCCCACCCCGCGACCGTGCAGTGGCCATGCTGGGCTCCCTTGCAGATTGTACAGGACCCGAGCTTTCACTTCTAACGCCACAGGACGCTGCTGCGTGCCCTCCCCCAACTCGTATCTAATCGCCAGTCCTCAATCTTCTTCCTGAAGGGGATTGCTTGTTTGAACGTACGGACTGCTCTCAGGTATCGTTTCCTGTACTTGTTTGATACGATCTCCTTACCCTGTTTCGTTCGCCTCTTTCCCCCGCCTCAGTTCCCCGCTTTCTTCCCCTCTCCTATCTTCAATGCTCTGAATAAAGGACTGCTTTTCTTTCACCCCCCCCAGGCCTGTACGACATGACCATGCTGCGCTTTCCCCCCGGCCAGAAGGTGGGCGACCGGCTGTACCGCCGGCTGGACGGCACGCTCTCCTACTTCTTCTCCAAGGAAGCGCTCGCGCAGCTGGCCACCCAGGCCGGATTCACAGTAGTAAGGCAGACTCGCGGCATTCTGAGTTCGTACCCTTTGCTTTGGTACTTTTTGCTTCTCCTGCGACCCAGGCGGGACTCCCAGTGGTGAGGCAGACCCTCGGCTTTCGAGTCTTCACCCTTTGCTTTGATGGTTTGACTCCCTTTGGTCCAAGACGCGCAGACTCTGACAAAGATTTCGATCGTAAAACCCTTGGCATCTTTTGGGGCGTCCATCTGATAATGCGATTCATTCGCAGCAGTGATCGGTCAGTACTTTGTAACTTGCTGCAATGGAGGACGACTCAGTGTTGTCCTGAAGTCTGTCATCATTTGAATAATCGAACAGGAGAACTCTGTTTTCTGACTCGGAAATCCCTTGCATACGGTTGCTTGAAAGATGTGAAGCTACGCAGCTGGGCTTACCAAAAGCCTGGCAGTCTGATATCATCCCGTCTAGTGGGCAGTTGCACTTGATGGCGAGGAAGGCAAACGAATGCGTTGGCAATGGCAGTTGCTGTATGCTGAGCCAGTCTTTCGCCTGAAGCTCTTAACTTTTGCCCAATTGTGGACCCCAATCTCTCACGCCCTCCTGCTTTAAGGTCTTACGCTGAGCATCGGGTCTTTGCCGTTCCTTAGGTTGCATGCCGAGTGCAGGATGGAAAGGTATCTACGGTCTTACCATCAGCCTCTGTGCCGGCTTCTCTTGAGACAAAGTCCGCAAACGAGCGCTCCGCTGAATCAGTCGCTGCACGGCAAGGCTGGGACCAAGTTCGGAATTGCCATATGTCCGTGTTGGTTAAAAGAACGTCAAAACCTATTGCTAAAGTATACAGGCGCCTCTTTTCCTTTTCGCGTGCTGCGACGGAATTTTGGGGAGCCTGTTTTGGCCGTTTGCCACGCTTCTTGTCTGGGTCCTCTCTTTCTGTCTCTCTTTTTCTGTCTTGCTCCCGACCTGCATCTTGCTGGGTTGTCTCGTTTACAACAGCACGTTTTGACAGTGGCGTGCGAGAATTGTTCTCGAACGAATGAAATGTAGGGTGCCAACTCAATCGTCATTTCCTGTATCCACTTAGTTTGCACGTCTTTCCGCTGTGGCATTTCAGTTTCTGATTCAATCCTCAAACGGCATCGGAAATTTTCGAGACAGAAGCTCCTGGGCCTAATTGAGATGAAGTAGAAGCTTCCGCTGCACGGCCTGGAGCCTTGTGAGGGCACTCGGCCAGCCGACGGAAAATGCTTGCGTCCGTCATCTCTTACCTCGGATCCAAAGGAGACAGTATGGCTACGAAGAACCAGTAGAATGAAGCAAACGTTTAGCTTCAAACTCTGTTGGATGTTTGAGTATCTGGAGCCAGGTAATCCATTGTATGCGCGCTATACCCAATCCTGACCGAGCTTCATAAGCAGTGTTGCGCTGGATCCCTGCCATTTGCAAAGCATGCGGGAAAACCCCGGCCCTTGAAAATTGTTTTCCCGACCCTTGAAAATCACGTTTACTTACATTGATTAGCCCTTTGCATTAGCCTGGATGGATGAGCTTTTTCTGATGTGTCAGTAAAGGACTTCTAGCATCTGGTGGATTTCAATATGTCTCTCTGCGTCTCTCCTCGTCTCCTTGTCGTTTGCCCCTCTTGTTCCCAATGACGATGTGTAAGTGCTGGCCCCTCGAAAAATTCTGAAAGGCCAGCCCTTTAGGTCCTTTGTCAGATGGGAACTCATCGCTGGCTGACTCGCTGCCTACATCGCAGCAAACAAGAAGTCAAATTGCTGCACGGTGGATTGTTTTGCGTTCATGAGAAAGCAAGCTTGGGTTTTCAAAACTTCGAAGAGTTCCTCCTGATAACTTCGAGTCTTACGTCTGACAATATTGCGTTCAGGGTGCTTTTAGCGATCAACACGAATGTCATAGCTTCTTTGAATCAATTGTGTTTGTGGGTGTCACCGCTTTGTATAGCAGTGATTCTGGGCCTTCGTTTGCCATGTCCATGCGCACGTCAACAAATTCGACATAGTTGCGGTGCGCTCTCCGCGTGAACACAGTTCGTGAAGAAGCCTCTTCTGAATGCTCAGAACGAGTCGATTTGTTCGGCGCTTTTATTAATTAAGGTTTCCGACTTCTGCTGGTCAACATACTCTTAACGCAAAGATTGCATGGTCAACATACTCTTAACGCAAAGATTGTAGGTTTAGAGGACGTCATGCGAACGGTGTGTCCCCCAGGAAAACAGTCGAGCTGAGTGGGCGAGCTAGTCCTTGCTTTAGAGGTAGCTCTTTCATTCTTTTTTTCCGTTTGCAAGCGACGGTGCTGTCGATCCGTCTGTGTCGAGTCTGGCGTTCGTATATTGAGTCATTGTGATAAGCTTTTTGACTCGCTTGCTTGTTGAACTGTGCCTGGTCCAGACGCAAGTGTCATCAACTGACACGTCGGTCTCTGCCCTTCCTCCTGTGTAGTGCACTAAAAGTTAATGTTCAATTCCAGCGATGTTTTGCGGCTCTATTCTTGCGAGTATTGGCGTTCGTCAATTGCTTGCGTGGTGGCGTATTTAGCCAGGTTCACTGAGAGAAGTAGCGTTACTGACACAAAAAGCAGAGTGAGTGCTCCTGGCGGGGCTTGCGGGGCTGACACGTGTTATTCTGTTATCTTGTTATCTTGCTATCTTGTTATCTTGTTATCTTGTTCTTTGTACTATGGCCTTGGATGGTGCTTGCAGCCATTCGTGGATACGCAATGAAAATCAGTCCTGGAAAATCTGGTTCTTATACGTTGGGTTGCTCCCTAGAGTATTTTCTGAGTCATGTACAGCCGTCGCTCGATGAATGGGCGTCTGACCTGATCGAGCCATCTACGCTCAAACCGCTCCCCTTTTCTCTTTGGAATATTTCAGACTTGTACGAGCCTCTTGTCATAACCAGCAAGGCAACCTGGTATTATTCATCGACCAGTCTGCATTGCTACTAAAGTCATCTGATGGGCTGCAGTGCATAAGAGGACTGCTCTTAAATTGCTCTGCAAATGTGTTCCGTCTCGTTGTCTTTCACCGTGTGATTATGTTGAAACCCGGTTGTGAGTAAAAGGGTAGGTATGCGTGTACTCGACCTCTCATGATCGTCGTGGTGGCCATGACAACAAAATATTGGCAAGCAGGAAGCGCTGCCATCGACACCTTCCACGTGAACGAGGATGCCATCCTCTTCTTCTCTCCTTTGCTTTGACCCAAGCTCTCATTGTTCGGCAGTTGCGGGGGAATCCATTATGACTGGGCGGACTGTTCTACGTAGCAGTGATGAACAACATGTTTCACAGTTTGTCTGAACTCCGTGAAGACACAACACGCTGCTTGAATCTGAGCTACGCAGCATCATCTGCCCTTCCCCGTCAACACCTTAGGTAAACGAGATGGCTTCTTTGTGGTTCAACTTCCTCAACTGCCGAAATAACAAGGGGTGACGAGGAATCTAACGCATGTGGTGCAACAATGCAAAAAGGAATAATGGTCTCTGCTGCAGGTGGACTGCGAGTACTGCTGCGTGACCCTGGTCAACAAGCGGAAGGGGATCCAAATGAAGCGGGTGTGGCTGCATGCGCGGCTGCAAAAGTGAGCCCCATTAGTGTGCTGATAAGAGGAACGATGTAGTAAAGAGATTCCAAAACGCTACACGCATTGTAAAGTTTACAACAATCGAAGGCGCTTGCAGCCCCTTTTCCAACGAGTGAAACGTGCGGCTCACTTGCTTAAAAGGGTTGATCGAGATGGACTGAGAAGCATGTCGTGCCCAGCATAAAGTTCTTGGCCCGGCATTCAGTTCTTGGCCCCAGAATGTCTTCAAGGCTTACACACGAAGTCAACCTGTGCATGTTTTTTCTGCTGCGGACGGCCATGTCATTGTCAACTACGTTTCGGCAGAGACCTGTGTTGCGTGGACTTCCGTGAATCATTCTTGCTTCCGACTTCCTTCAGATCCTGGTCAAGGCCGTCTGTACGACTGAGGCAGCTTGACAGGCTTTTATATGTGAATTGACCCAGAGTCCAGTCTGTTCCTTCTTTCGACAGCCAGCTATTACTTCGTCTTTGTCTTGAGAGCTTCTGTGCTTTGCATTCGGACAGGGGCTCGGAATATATCATGGCAACGCTTTTTCCCCCCATTGTCGTTTCTTGTCAATGGATTGAAAAGGTTGGAAAAGCATTGCCTGGAAATGAAGCACTTTTTGCTGTGAGCGTTTTGCTCTTGTCTGGTGTCTGCACACACGACCGCTCTGAAAATATTGTTGCTGGCTTTCTTATGCCCATCCGTCCGAAAGCTCTCACCGTCCGCAGCAACTCTGACGGATATTCTACTGGATATCTCCTCTTGCATCTGTGATTGCGTCCTGTTAATGGAACTAAGTGTGGCCGTTTGCCCATTTTTTACCGGCCGTAAACGGAGGTGTTCAGCATTCACCCCTACGAAGGGCATCCGGCACTTTAGGTGGAGCAGCGTTGACAGTTCGTGTTAACTTTCTTGTTCGCTTGCATTCTCAAGCAAAGGGACTGACTCACCTCAAGCTCTCGTCTAAGGCAGTCCCTGTACCATTACTTGTTTTTAAAAGGACACAATGATGAGTTTTTAGTTCAAATCTTCTTTTTGCTCAAACGTGGTTGTGTTTTTTGTTCATCTGGCAAGGATAACGTCGAAGTCTGGCCAGCACGGATTGCTGCCAGAGCTTGATATGCCGGCGCTTTGACTGCCAGCATCCTCGAATGAACCTAGCCTAAGATCGGCACTTCTGGCGTTGTCTGCGCTGCAGATCGACCTTGCCAATTCTGCTCTGCTGGAACTTCTGTAGATTGCTTGAGACGAGTACGTCCTTTTCTCAAAACCGTCCGTTTCATGGTCACGCGTTTGGGTTCCTCGTGAGTTGTTTACTAGTTCTGCAACTTTCGATGCTTTTTGCGTTCCATTTTGCGACGCTATGTCTAGCTGCTGGCCCGTGTGACTATGATGAAAAGGACACGAGCAGATATTGAAGGGCACGTAAACCCTTACAAAAGCATTTCCCTTGTCGGTTGGTCCTGCGGTCGCATAGACAACGCTTATAAGACATAAAAAAACTTGCGTTCGCATACTGTCCCCTAGGTTTGCAGTACCAGTAGACAATACTCCGGGACTCTTCGTCTCTCGTCGGCAACGATCGCAGAAGTATAATGGCAGAAGCGTTGTCGGGGCTTTCTTCGTGTTGAGCCGGTCGGTCCTGCATGTCTCGTCAATCTGAGTCGGGACTGCTTGATGCCAGCTGTCGGCCTAAGATCCATAGATAATGCTTTTTTCGAAGGCTTCCTACTCCAGTGACGCGTGCTATGACTCTGCTACTGCCCTTCCCTCCGCCTCGCGCCTGCAACCCCACCTGCATTCTCTGCTGCGTCTTTGTTAGACTACTAAGGTCCGACAAGGAGGCGACAATATGTTGGCTGGCTCTGACATCGCCGCACCCGCAGCTCTGATCGTTCTGTGCCGCATGATGGGCACTCAACGACTTTCAGTCACGAGTCTTTCCTTCGATGTCAGCACCCTTTGTCAACTCTGGGTACCCGGCCGGGTTGTTTCGGTTGGCTCTAACAGTGAATTCCGCAAGGGATGGTTTCTGGTGTAACCCAGCGTCCGTCGAAGGGCCATGCGAAGGGCATGAGAGTGGCTCGTGGACGCCTCACATTTTCAGAGGTTTGTAAACAGCACGTCTTACAGTCCTTGCTTAACACAAGGGCTATATCTCCGACAAAATTTTGATTGCTTTGCAAGTCTTGGCATTTTGTTGCACGGATCCGATCCAGAAAGGTTCGCAACGCTCTGCCTCGTTGCAAGGTTCGACATTCTTTTCCAAATGAACCTCTGTCCCCAAGTTAACAACACTGGCCGTGACAGTACATTTTTGTGGGGCCATAAAGCAGCCTCACTGCTGGTGACATTCGATCGAGCCAGGCATGAACGACTTGAGTTCAGTAGACCCCAACTGTCTTTAAGAAGCGATGCAGTAAGAACGCACTGCCGCTGTGGGGAACCAACACTGTCAACTGAGCGGCCATCAGGAATCGTCACAGGATAAAGAAGCCGGCTCGCAGGAGAGGTTGTAGCAGCAAATTTTCATCATCTTGATCGCCCGCCCGCATTTCCTACTTCTCCGTCTTTCTTTTTGTTGTCGTCTGACCAATCTTGCCAGGTTAATACTGATGACGAGGTGTTAGATCGATCGTCCTTGATGACGTATCTGAAGTCACCCACCGCGTTAACCACAAGGGGGGACCTCCTTGCGTCAGCCATTCAGAGCAGCGAACGGTCTGCAAACACTTCGCGAAGGTGCTACTCTTTCGATTGAGGGGTGCGGACGCCATCTTTGAGTCGTTCATCCTTCCACTCCTTCTGGCTTTCAGCTTTCAGCAGTCACTGGGTTGTTGCGACTTTTTTTTGAATGGGCCGACGGTGCTACGTAGCGGTGATGAGCAGCTTATTTCACAGTTTGTCTGAACTCCGTGAAGACACAACCAAAACTCTTTCTTTCTCTGAGTTACGTAGCATTCTTCACCTCCTCCGTCAAGGTCCTGCTTACACTTCTGCCGATTTTTGCTGTTTGTGAACAAGTTGAAAGCTCTTTGCTAACACATCTGCATAAGTATGTCTGACGTATTCGGGACGCAACTGCTCTCGTGCAATGCCATGTACTAATTACCGAATGGTTGTGAAAGACAGGATTGTTTGCCTGCGTGCTGTTGCAAAAGAATCTTTCTTTTGCCTGCAGGTGGACCGCGAGTACTGCTGCGTAAACCTGGTGAACAAGCGGAAGGGGATCCAAATGAATCGGGTGTGGCTGCAAGCGCGTTTGCGTGCTGCTGCAAAAGTGAGGCTTCGTAGTTTGCCGGTTAGAGACACGAATCAAGTACAGACAGAAAACCCAATAGCTGAGACCATTGTACAGAACACGAACGCTAAAGCGATGGAAGGGGCTTGCAGCCTTTTTTTTCGAAACGAGTGACATGTGCGGCTCGTTTGATCGAGATGGACGCATAAGCATGGGTGCGTAGCCTGGAGTCCTTGGCCTGGCCCATCTTTTCTTCGTGGCTTTTTTAGGAATTAACCTGTGCATGTTTCTTCCGCTGCCCAATGATTAAGTCAGTGGACGATCGTGCCATTGTCAATCACCCTTGTTCTAAGAGACCGGTGTTGCTTGGACTTCCGTGGATCATTCTTGCTCCTGATTTTCATTCAACATCCTGGGCAAGAAAACATGTACGACTGAGGCAGCATGACAGGCCTTACATGACCCTTCCACATTGGAATTGAGTTGGGAGTCCAATCTGTTCCTTCTTCTGACAGCCAGCTGTTATTTCGTCTTTGTCTTGAAAGCTTCTGAGCTTTGCATGCGGACTGGGGCTCGGAATGTTCCACAGCGACGGGGTTGTTTTTGTCTGTTGTTGTTCGTGTCATTGAATTGGATTTGTTGGAAGAGCGTTGCCTGGCGCTAGGTTTGATTTGGGGATGAAGCCTTTCCCGCTGCGCCTGGTTTGCTCATGTCTGGTGTGGTCTCACGTGACCCTTTATCCGCAACCCTCTGAGCATTTTGATACTGGTCTCTCGGTTGCCCATCTGTCGGAGAAGTCCACACAAGTGCAGCATCTTTGACGGGATTATGAGTGAACGTCTCCTCTTGCTTTCGTCATTGAGTCCTCTTTATGAATTAAGTGCTGCTGTTCGCCCATTTCTTAGCCGCCGTAAACGAGGAGTTCAGCATGCACCCCTACGGAATCAGTCGAAATTTATTCGGACAGCTTTGACAGCACGTACACACTCTGTAGAAGCCTTCTTCTTTTTGCATTCTCGAGCAAATTTGACTTAGTCTCCTCGTGGAAGGACAAAAAGAAGTGGGAAGGCTGGTGAGTTCGGTGTGTCGTCTTGTCAGCCACCGCGCTTTCTGCTAGCTGATCCTAAAGGTCAGGGTTTTGCAACAGGCCTGCTCGCACGAATCCGCGCTAGAACATGCTGACAGAGTGATATTGACAGTTCGCAGATTGAGTTTGTGCCTTGCGTCCATGCTAGGGCCAATGTTTGTTCGCTCAAGCATCATGCTCGAGCGAAAAAGCCTTATTTCGACCTCTTTTTAAAGTACATCTGGTAGATGTGCTCACGTTGCGCAAAAGAGCGACGTGCATCAATCTCTCCATTAGAACGACCTACATAGAACGAAGCGGTAGGGACTTCAGCAATTGGACGAAACCGATAATTTTTGCTGACTGTTAAAACCTGTCTTTTTCCAAACGGGGTTCATTATTTTTATCAGTTGGCAAAGATAAGATGAAACTTGGCAAGCACATGATGCGCTGCCAAGTGGTTGTCTCCGATCTTGATTGCCAGCTATTCCAGATTAGTTCAATTGGCTCTGCTCGTATTGTCTGCGTTGCATATTGAGCTGTTTGTTTCAGTTTTGTTTCAGCTTTGCTGCAGTTTCTTCTGCAGATTGCTTGACACAAGGACGTACAAGCTTTACTCTATCAGGACGTCCAGCTCCAGTCACGATCTTCTCTTGATTACAAAATCTGGTTTCCTTAGGGGTGTTGAACGTAACTTCAGGGATTTTTACTGGTCCCTTTCTTCCACGTACGACGTTTGTACCTAGCTGCTGGCCCGTGTCTATGCTGAAGGAAACCACGAGCAAATCAGCTCAGTACGTAGCTGTCAGGAAATCACAGAAGACTCTTCGATTGTCGATTGGTCACGGGGTATGCATATATAGGCAACGCTAGCGCTTAGTAGGAGCAGTACCATTTAGTCAACGAAGCTTTTGGTCCTTGATATGTTGTTTAACGACGCAGAAACATGACGGCAAGGGTAATTAATGTCAGGTTTCCAATTAAAGTACTGAGCCGGCTCCCACTATCGACTTCAATTGTCCAGGTGTTGAAAGTGCTCGACGCCAAATGCTGACACTCGCACATCCACGGAATCTCGTTTGTTCCAAACCACTTCTTGCTCTGCTTACGACTCGTCTCGCAACTCCCCTTACACCTCGCGGTTGCCCTCCTCGTGCGTGCGATCCCACTTGGTTCCTCGTCTGCATAAGCGGAATACTGTCAGATGACAAGCCGGCACTTTGTTGGCTGGGCCTTCTGCCAAGACGTCGCCGGAGCTGCAGTCTTATCGATCTGTGCCGCGTTGTGGGCACTTCTCCCGGTTCTCACCGGTCTTCTCTCTTGATATTGCAATCTTTCCTTTTATATTGTTTCCAAGATTAAAGTGCTTTGTACGCTTTTGATTGTGAGTATCCGTCTGCGGATACCCAATTTTGAACATTCGTTTGAGTATCTGTCACTCGGGAGCCGCAGCCCGTTTATTGAAGACAGTACTGTTCGTGAAATGTCAAGTGGATGGGGCCATGTTTCAGGCCTCAGGCCATGCGTTGAACTCTAGCCAGCAGAGTCGACTTTATCTCTTGTTCCGAGTTGGCTCGCCAATTTTCTAAGAGCAAGTGTTGTGAAAAGGCGTTGCTGTTCTGCTGTTTGTGGCGCCAAACGAGCTAAAACATCAAGGTTAATTGCATGAAAGAGAGCGGTTCTCAATTTGAGCAGAGGCGAGCTCTTTTTCAACGTTTCCTTCGTTGCCCGCGCTCGTCTCCTCCTCCTATATTTCCGTTTGCCTGTCATCTGCCTACTTTCGCAACGCTGATCCACACGACGGGAGTGCTGGTCCGGCCCCTGGCGGCATCTAAGAAGGCCAACCAATAGTGTGACAGGGAGGCTCCACACTTTCTTGCCTTTGCATCAAAGCAGCCGTTGGGTCTGCAAGCACTGTGCAGAAGTCGCCAGCATGCAGAGGCTCTATGAAATCGCACCAGAAGAGTTGGCCGGACGCTTTTTGAGCATTAGTAGCAATCCGGGCAGCCATGCTGCAGCACCACCGTTCGTTGACCTTGGCTGGTACGGCTACGCAAAGTTGGTTTTATGTTGGTTTCATCAACCTCGTGTTTCTGGCCGTTTCAGTGACCTGGTGGAAAGCAAAGCTACAGTATGGTCGCATGCCCGTTGTACACCAGAGAGTCCTGTTCTAGCGGTCAGCAGGCGGGTCGATGATTGACCAGAAGGATTGAAGCACTCTTACTTCACGCACGTCATCTCTAGCAATGACCGGCCCTCGATCAAGCCCCATGCTTCGGTACGGGCTTTATAATGTGATGTATGTATGTATCGCTCTGCTAGGTCTGCCGACGTTTGAGGATGAGCAGTTGCGGTCGGTCGAGGCTGACTTTGATGCCATCTTCGAGCAACTTTGTAATGCAGAAGGAGAACTATTACAGGATCGATCATCCTTGTAAACCAAGTTTCTCTTTCATGCTTCATGTGCCTGCTACAGAGGATTATGCTTCCTTAACCGGAGGTTTCCAAAACTTCTCCGGGTCACAGTGGGTCTCTAAACGTCGGGCTCGTTTCGGTTGCCCAGGTTCGATAGACTTCTCGAGTGACTCTTGCTGGCAGGGGTTAGGCAGATCAAGCTGTGTTTCTCTCTCTTCCGGTGTCCTGAAAATCAGGTTCGTGGCTACTGCCTGGCAGTCATATGTTTGAACCATCTCGTGTTGCGCTTATACTGCTCTTGCCTGGTAAGTGCGCACATGCGGCGGCAGTTTTCAGGAGCCCAATGAGCGCATCAGGGGCGTTGACTGCATCTCGTGCTTATTCCTCCTTACGAAGTTTTGCCTAGTTGCTGGGCCTTGTCTCTGCTGAAAGGGGCCACGAGCAGATTGACCTACGGCAGCAAAAGGCAATCAGAAGATATCTGGTTCCTTGGTTGAGCTTGCGGTTCACAAAGAACTAGCTAGTGGGGTTAGGATGTTTGGGTACAAGTACTTGTTTGCAAGCAGTTGGCTTTGTGGATTGCTCTCGATAGCTCAATACGAGCGTGGACATAGAGACGCTTGGCCGTAAAGGACCGAAAGAAAATAATTCTCATCTCCAGTCTCATTGTGTTGAATGTTGAGCCCAAAATATGTAATGTGTTTTAGACGCCAGATCGACCGAGCTGCAAGATAATTGTGCTCTGCATCTCTCAGCTTCGCAAAGCTTGCATAATTGATTTATCGGGTTGCCCGGTCTGGATTTCAAAAGTGGAGCTACATGGATACACCTCGTATCCTTTGTGGACGTGACCCTTAGTTTCGTCTTCGCTAAACGTGTCGATGCAAGCGGCTACATATGAGGTCATCCTCTGGACCGTGCTGTGGTCGCAGGCGATAGTCAGCCGCTTCGGATCTTGTCATGTTGCGTCGGGTTCATGTCTTTCTCATGCGACACCTGAGATACCTGACCCCTGCTCTGGTGGGTGTCAAGTACTGCACTTTGCGGGTCTCAGGATTGTTCTGCGAATGATTTCCAAGTCCACATCGTCCATCTTCTGGTGGTGCTATTTCAGATGTGATTCCGACCGGATATTCTGTATGATCTCTGACCCATTTGCAGTCAGGATTCTACCACCTCTAACTCTCGGGGAAATAGTGCGAGGCGCTAGCTATGTATATTACGTCAATCTCGTTTTGCTGGATGCAACGTAATCGGCTGATGCGACCAGCTGATGCGATGCCCTTTCACTCCTATCATGTTCTCTGAAGCAGTCACTTTTGGAAGCCACGAATCTGGAGACTCCATGCTTGGCCTGCCTTTTATCATTGCGCTTGTGTGCGGCTGCAAACCCAATTCTGTCTTTTGCGCATGTGGACTGCGAGTACTGTTGCGTCACTGATCTGGTCAACAAACGGAAGAGTTTCAAGTGGAGCGGGTGTGGCTGCATGCGCGGCTGCAACAGTGAGCCTCATAGTTTGCCGGTTAGAAGAATGGATCTAGTACAGAGAACGTAAAGCGCTGATACCAAAGTACAAAAGACGAGCGCTGAAGCAATTTAAAGCCATTGCAACCATAGTTTCAAGTGAGGGAGATGTATATGCGTGGCTCGTTTGCACCTTAACTTTCGATTGTCATGAAAGGATATTGTGCCTAGCATGGATTTGATGGTTTGGTCCACCTTTTCTTTTAAGGTTCCTAAGAAGTCAAACGTTCTAAACGCGTTCCGCTGACAAGGGACACGCGTGCCGTTGTCCCAACTTCGTCTTGGAACTCGGCGACGTGAGAAACCATCGCACCGTTTCCCGCTGCCAAAACTCCCCTGATACTTCTGGCCAGGAAAGCCCATGCGACTGAGGCAAAAGTACAAGCTTCACAGGAAGGTGCACGAGCGCGCGTGCGTGCTCACTGGGCCAGTGGTCGCGTGTGTTCCTTCTTCAAATATTTAGCTGTTCTTCTGATTGATTTTGGCCTTCTAAGCTTCTGGGCGTCTCATGCAGACAGGGGCTGAGAAGTCTCCACAGGGTCCCCCTTTTCCTGAGAATCTTCTGTCAACTTCTGCCTCGGCTACTGCCTGGTAATGACTGGTGGAACCATGTTCTGTTGCGCTTATTTTGCTTTTGTTTGGTGTGCATTGCACGTGAGGCGCTGCCATATTCAGGGGCCCTGTGAGCATTTTGATGCCGGTTGTTTTGTCTGTCCGTCTGCCCAGAGGGTCAGTCGGTCGTTGCATTGCAGACAAGAAAGTGAAAAGAATCTACATGCTTCCATCGTCAAGAAAACCTCGACGATCGGGCCGTTTTGCGCAAATGGATTCCGTCATAGATTGAATCGTTTAGCAATTTACCTTAAGTTGTTGCACTTGAACAGCAGTTGGAAGCCACGCGGGCACCCTTGAGCTACAAACACGGCTCCTGCACAAAGTCTGTTCGCTTGCATTTGTGATCAGCAGATCAACAAAGACACCTCACGCGCTAGTCCATGGCAGTCTTTGTGGCTTCACAACTCTTATGCAGAAACAACAGATGCGAGTCCACTGGTGATCTAGGTCGCTGAGAGTGCGTGATCTTTTGTTCAAGCAGGTTTTATTTTGTCGTTGAGTGGTAGTTTCCTCTACTGAGAGGTCAGGACTTCGCAACTAGACTGGTTTCCACGACCAGTGTGAGAACATGCCACGAGAAGTTAGGTAAGCGGTGCAGTCCGCCCGTTAATTGAGACAGTGATTCACGGCCGCATGCGTTCGCTCAAGTACCACCTTTGTCTACAAGTTTTGTCTCGCTCTGTGTGTTGTAGAAAAGGTCAGCGGATAGGCGCTCAAGAAGGTGACTTGTCCAGGCAACGAAAGAGCGGGGGAGAATGAAGCTTTGGGGGCTTCAGCAAAATGGGCGAAGCCAGCGCGCGCCTAAGTACCCTGGTTCTGCAAAAACCTGATTCCAGTTTCTCGTCTCTTTGGCAAAGACACAAATGAAGCTTGGCAAGCAGGGATTGCTGCCAGGTCGTGATTTGTCGTCACTTTGACTGCCAGCATTTCAAATGACTCCCTAGCCCAAGATCGGCACTTCTCGTGTGCCTGCGCCGCAGATCGACCTGGCCACTTTTCCTCTGCTTCAATGCACTGAATCCCCTCTGTGAATTGCTTTGAGACTGTAAGTACGCGCACTTCAAGTCCGGTCCGTCTCATGGTCGCGTGATTGGGTTTCCTGAGAGCTGTCGACTTGTCCTGCGATTGTATCGAGGTTTCTTTCTTCCTTTTCGCACCGTTGTGTCTAGCTGCTGGCCCGTGTCTGTGATGAAAGGGGACACGAGCAGATATAGAAGGGCACACAAACCCTTACAAAGCCAACTCGTATGTCGGATGGTCCTGCGGCGTGCATAGACAACGCTTAGAAGACACTATGAGAGGAGCTTGCGTTTACATGTGGTCCTCTAGGATTGCAAAACTATCATAATATAGTAGACGACTCTCTTAGACGACTCTCTTGGACTCGTTGTCTCAGTTGTCGGCAACGATTGCAGTTGAAGCCGCATGGCAGAGGCACTTGTCAAATGCGTTTTTGGTTGCACTGAGCCGTTCTACCTAAAAGTCTCATCCACGCTGAGTCCGGGACTGCTTGACGCCAGCTGTCAGCCTATGATCCCCAGATAATACTCGTTTTCAAAATGCATCCAACTCCATCGACGCGTGCTGTGATTCTGCTACTGCCCTCCCCTCCGCCTCGTCTCTGCAGAGCTAGTTGGATCTCCTGTCGCGTCTTGGTAAGACTACTACGTTCCAACAAGAGAGCGACAATCTGTTGGCTGGCGTTTCCGCTTGACGTCGCCGCACCTAGAGCCCCTGATCGTATTATAATGAACTGCATGATGGGCACTTGACGATTTTCAATCACGAGGTTTTTCTTCAATGTCGGCACCTTTTGTCGACTTTGGGCACCCCGGTGCTTTGCTTTCGCTTGGCTTTGTGTTAAATGTCCGTGAGTGTCTTTTCCCGGTATGCCCCAGCGTCTGCCGAAAGGTCTGTGGCAGCGTTGTAAGAACGACATTCGTGAACGCCTCGATCAGATTCCAGGGCATCTAGCATCAGCACGTGTAGCACTCCTTGCTCAAAACTAGCGCCAGCCTTTCGATACCTCATTTTGGGTTGCAAGATCCATCGGTTTGTTGCATGCATCATTGAGAAGGCTCGCATTTTTCTGCCTGGTTGAAGGTTTGAAACTTTTCGGATGAATCTTTGATCCTTTTTCCGCAAATCACAAAAGACTGGCCGTGATAGGACATTTGTGTGGGGCAATCTGCATCCACGCCGCCAGGGACTTCAGAGCCAGGCATGAAGGTGACCCCTGCGGTATTCGAAGAGTAAATGTTGCAAGAAGGCGCTGCCGCTTTGTTGTTCACAAGCATTGTCGAGCGCTTTTCAAGAGTCATCATGGCAGGAAGAGTTTAGCTTTTCACCCGCAGGCGAAATTGTAGCGGCGAGTTCTTATCGTCTACCCTGCTCGTGACTCCCTACCTCTTCATCGTTGGTGTTCAGATTGTCTGACCACTAATAGAGGGTAATAACCATAGGCTAATCGAATAAAGCTCTTTCGTAAACAGACAAAGTTCCAATGAATTGAGAGCACTTTACATTTTATAAAAGTGTGGTTTTTCGATCCAATCCCTCTAGGGGGTTGGGTAGACTCTGCGCTTATTCATTTTTTTTGAAGAAAGCAAAACCTTACCGTTTTGAACGCATTCAATGCTTTTTATCTTTTTTATACTTTTATCAAATATACTTATAAAAAGTAAATTTTTTTCTGCGTCACTGCTAAACTGGAGCATCGCATCACCCTCATGACGAAAGGTATTCGCCTGTCCTGCTAGACACGAGAGATACTCCGTGTCGTCAACCAGAAGGGAGGCCTCTCTGCGTATTGCTTCCTTACATCGGCCACAACAAACCAGCAATCTTGGTCTGCAGGCACACCGGTGCTGCTAGTTTGTGCGAGGTGCCCGGCTCCAGATGTTCTCAGCATCGTTTCCACTGGTGCAATCCTTGAGTAGCATTCAAGTGCTGGTCGGGCGAACCTTGTATAACATTAGCTAGCACATCGAGCGAAAAAAAACACGTCTGTGTGCTGCGGTGCATCTACCATTTATCATCACCCTCAGCGATGGGACGCCCAAGTCGCACCAATTGCACCAGAGCAATCTCAGACTCGTGACATTGGGTTCCAACCAATTGAGTGCTCCGGCCTTGAAGCGTCTGGTGGATAGCCGCTCAAGCTAAATACGGTCGCATGCCCGTTCTGCTTTTGAAATTCCTGTAATGACGGCCAGTGGGCGGGCCCATGATTCACCAAAAGAAGTGAAGCACTATTGTTTACGTAGGGTTTGAAGTTGGCAAAGATTGGCCCTCGCTTCAGTCATAGGTCGTCTGACGGTCTGAGTCTCAGGGGTTGCGTTTCATCGAGGATGACTTTGTTGCATGCCAAAATTGAGCAGGTTTGTTTTGCAGAAAAACAGCAATTCATAAAAAGGATAAATGATGCTTTTAAGAGCATTGTCCATTCCATGCTACCGGTGCCTGGTACAAAAGATATTCTCTTCACCTGTTAAACGTCGAGGACGGTCGGGTCATAGTGGTTTTACCTTATCGGGCTTGCATTGATCGCCCATGATCAGCAGACTTGCTCGTGTCTCTCATGCTGGCAGGCGTCAGAAAGGTCAATTATTGTCGCCCTTCTTCCGTGGTTCCTGATGTTCAAAATCAGTGCCTGCTGCCTGGCACTCATGTCTCGTGTTGCGCTTATACCGCTCTTGCCTGGAGTGTGTACACATGTGGCGGCAGTTTCGAGGAGCCCTACATAAGCTCATCAGGGGCGTTGACTAAATTCTCGCACTTGTTGACAATCCCTACCTTTTCCTCCTCGCCAAGTCGCTTGTGTCTGCTGGGCCATGACTATCCTGAAAGGGTCTTGAGCAGTCTTAGCTAGCCTAGGGCCAGCTAAAGGCTCTCATCGTTCTTCAAGAGGCTCTTGTCCGTCCACTGTCCGCCAAGAATGCGGTTTTTGCATTGGAAGGACCCTTACACAGATCGGCGACGATTGTAAGACAGATGCTGGTGGAGGCACTTGTCAAATTAATGCTTCTTCAGCTGAGCCGGTTATTCTTGACGCCTCATACTGCTCGACGCTACATTTCGCATCATATCACTCTGCTTCATGACGCACTCTTGGCGCTGCTTCTTGACGCTTTGCTCGCGCCAAGTTTGTCCTGCATTAACCCTATCCTCGTCCCTCTTTAGGACCGCCGGGTGCCTGGGAACCCCTTTGAAATCTCTGATGCGCCCTTGAAACTTATTACTACGGTCCGACAACGAGCCGACTATTCGGCTGGCCCTTCTTAGCCCCCGCATGACCTTTGCCGAATTGTGGGCAATCGAAGTTGTCACTTGCCCACGTCATTATCTTGATGGGTCAATTTCGGGTACACGACCGGGTTGGCTTCAGTCACATTTGCATCTGAATGTCTGCGGATATCGGTCTCCTGGGTGCCGCAGCCCGTGGGAAGGCCGGGTGCAGAAGGGTTGCATGGGAAGGACAAGAAAGCGCCTCTATTTACGGGAACAATATATCAGCACATCGTCTTTGCTTGTGTACTCTGCGACATCTTCTAAGCCGATTGCGAGTTTCATCCATTGGTGGCACGCCATTCTGTCCCAAAAACGTTTTCAACCTCTTACGTTCTCAAACAAAGACATTTGTGGAATCTCGTGTTTTGTACCTCTTTCCGTGGACCAACGAACAAATCGCCAGTACTGGCCGTGACAGGGGAACTGGATGGGGGCATGTTGCAGCCTCATGCAATCTCGAGATGGACTCGAGCGAGTCGAGTCGACCTGATCTCCTTTCTGACCTGACCTGCCGTTCTTCTAAGAGCAAGTTTTGTAAGAAGGCTATGCTGCTATGTGGTTCCGAGCACTCTTTAGCGAAGTTCCATGGTTAAGCACGAAGAGAAGGGTGTCTTGGTCTCAGCACAGGGATGTGCCTACAAACTTTGTTTTCATCTTTTCCTGTGTCACCTGCTTTCATCTTCTTCTGCCTTGGATTTTTCCGGTTCGCTTGCCATGCGACCACTTTGCCACGTTGTTCCCACTGACAGAAGTGTTGGTCTGGCTCGTGGCGGCACCTCAATAAGCCATCCAAATTTTGGCTAGAAGGGAGACTACTTTTTGCCTTGCCTCCTTGCTTTGGTGGAATCAAAGCAGCCGTTGGGTCCGTGGCAAAGGCGCTGCCTTTCATAGGTCGCCTGCATTCAGGGGTTTTACGAAAGCGCACCAGAAGAGCTGGCCGTTTTTTTAACGATAGTAGCGATCGGTGCAGAATCAAAGTACGTCCTTTGCTACGATATCACCAGTCGTTGTCCTTGAGTCTGGGACAGCCGCGCATGTTTACACAGGAGCACTTTATCGTTTGTAGTGTTCGAAACAATCAATCAATTGATGTGGGCTGTCAGTGAAGTCGTGAAAGGACACTTAGGTCGCATGCCCGTTCCTACATTCGAGAGTCCTGTTTTAATGGTAAGTGGGCGGGTCGATGACTGGCAGAAAGTTTGAAACACTGAAGCTTCCTGCACACTTCCTGGACGAAGACTGGGCCTCGCTCCGCTAGGTCTCCCGACGTTCCGAGTCGAAGGATTTGCGCTTCTGTCAAGGCTGCCTGTGTCAAGCCATCTCTGAGCAAGTTGTCTTTCAGAAGGATAGAAAGTACAGGATAGATCATCTTTTGCAACTGTTTCTCCGTTCCATGCTTTTGATGCGCCTGCTAAAGAGGACATGCTCTTCGAACGATGGTTTTGAAAACTGGGTTTCCCTAACCGGGCTCTTTATAGTCGCCCGGGCCACGTCGAGCAGATTGGCTCGAGGCCGGCGACAAGCTGCCAATCTCTCGTTCGTGGAGTGATCTTGCGGTATACATAAAGAACGCCTGGATGAACCACGATTAAGCTAGTGTCTCGTGCTCATCTTCCGTCCGCTAAGATTGCGCTGTGAAACGTACCATTTCTAAATAGTGGTCGGCAACGATTGTAAGAAGATGCTGGCGGGGGCGACTGTCAGTGTCTGTCCTTCCTCAGCTGAGCCGGCTCTTTTTGACGTCTTATACTGCTCATCCCCACATGCGCGCAACACAGTACACTGCTTTTCCCCAATTCTTGAAGACGCGTCGCTTTCCTGGCGCTTTGTGCTGCAATCTTAGCCTCGTCCTAGCTCTTCCGAACCGCCGGGTGCCGGGAACCCTTGGTTCATCTATAATTCTGTCCTTGTAATCCACGGCGGTCTGTTGACGAGCCGACGAATCGTAGGCTGGCCCTCCTGGCATAGGCTCCCCGCCATTTCAGCCCCTGATCGACAGGGGCCTCGTTTTGGGCAGTCTGAATTTCCTCTCCAAGTCCTAACTCGACCTTGGGAACTTACCTGTCAACTATGGATACAGTGACCACCAGGTTGCTTATTGTAAAAGTTACTTGGAGGACAACACTTAGATCACAAATGTCCGTGAATATGTGTTTACCGGGGGCCGCAGGCCGTTAAAAGGCCCCTGGGAAGGTTGACATGGATTCGAAAGAAAAGGCCTCAAATATCGAAGCTGCTTGGATCTCTATCGCTTGCTACACAAGTGCCATATGATGCGGCAATTCTTCACCAATTTGCGGACTCGCGGGATTGTTGCACGTCATTCTGTTCAAAGATGCTTCCTATTCTTCTGCCTGTCGCAAACCCGGCGCCTCCTTCACGTGCCAGTATCACCACTATCATGGGTATACCTTGATCCCTTTCCTAGATCAATTAAGGCTGGCCGTGATAGAACGGACGTGTGGAGCCAAGTTGCAGCCTCCCTACCACTCACAGTACTCGTCACCTCGAGCCAAATACGATTGATTGTACCCCAACGCTTATTAAAGCAAATTTTATAAGAAGGCGCCTTGTCGTTCCCGAGGGTCCTGTCGAGCGCACTGCAAGGATCGATTGATTGATAAAGACCGTTTTCTTACTTGACCAAGAGGCTGTTGGCTGACCTTCGTCGTATGCTCTCTTCTCCTCCTCTGTTGTCGATTCCCTCATCTTCTGACCAAGTTCTTCCCAGTGAAGGAAATGACTCATCTGCTCTTCAGACCGGGCACCGAAGAAGGTCAGCCAACTCATCACCGGGCGGGGTAGCTTTTAGTCTTTCCTGTTTGCATCGATCATATCGAAGAGCCGTCGGGTTTGCAAGTGCTTCCACGAAGGTGCTGTCTTTTCGAATCCCAAATGCAGAGGTCGTTACTCGGTGCCAAGAGCAGCCCAGATAAAAGTGCTGGGTCCCCGGCAGCCGTTCGTTTGTAAGGTGGCCAGTCAATGAAGTAAGTTTTGACTCCAGCAGAGTCTAGTGGAAAACTGGCCTGCCGCTTTGCGTCTCAAAATCCTGTAATTTCAATTGGTTTGTACGGCCATGAAAGACCGAAGAGCGAAGAACCTTCGCTCTCAGCTCACCTGGAGGTATGCGAACAAACAGGCCTGCCCTATTTCGACGACGCCATACTTGAAAGCCGATACGCTCTTTTTGATTAATTACGGCGCTTGGCTATGATGATTGCACGTTTGGCAGCGAAGGTCTCTGCCACGGTCACTAGCGTGGGCAGAAGCCCACAAGCCTCCCCCTTCATAATTGGGTGTGATATTTCAATGGTTCGCTGATTCGTCGAGTGTCACGTGTCGATAAGCGAGTCTGCCCAGTCTTTCTTTCGCGTGTCCGGATCGACCAAGTCGCTGTAGATGCATAAAGAAGTGGGATGAGGCACCTTCGGCGTCACGTGAGGGCGACACCTTCTAGTTCCGTTCAATTGCTTTCCAAGCCGGAAACCAACCACCCGTCCACTCTCGGACTTGTTGTTCGTCATCGGGGTGTCGCTAACCGTGTGTTGGTCTGCTGCTTCAATCGTTCACTTGCTGCTGCATGTGCTGGCTATGATTGATATTACGTGCCCAGATACGGTGTCAGTTGTGTCGAGTTTGTAAGAGCCGGACACAAGGTACACGTTCCTAAAGGTTTGAAAAATGCGTCACACTCGTCCAATCAAGCGGCCGCTTGTGGGCTCTCGTTCAGACCCAACGATAATCAGGGGACCGGCCCGGCCGTAAGGGAAGTTCAGTCTTTACGTCGTAATCTTGCCGGCGTGTTGCTGCTCAAACGTCGTAACGCGGCCAGTGACCGGCACGCAAATGACGCGTTGAGTAAAGACGTTGGTGTGCATGCACTTTTTGTTGCTCTCACCGCGGCGCTGTTGCGATTGCCAGCGTCGGATAGCTGACGTGGACAACTAGACAATTACGGCTTGTTACCAGTTGTGCTAAGCCCGTGCGTTGGTCGCCAAGTTTTCATATGACGCACACGAAAGAGAGCCTCCAGATTTGGTACTCCTGGTTGTGTTGCCAGCGCCGCAGATTGACTCTGGCCACTTCTTCTCTGCTTTATTTCACCGATCTTCTTCGCCAATTGCTTGACCCAGGGAAGCGCCTTGTTTCACAAGGGGGTGAATCCGTAGTTTCAATCCGGGCCCGTGTGATCGCGGTTCTTCAACTTCTTCAAGGGCGTTCAAAGCAGGGGTAATCGCCCTCTGCCAACAGTTCTGACTTTCCTCCCTCAAGAAGCGCGTCCCTGCCCGTGTACTTGCTGTGCTCTCGTGTACGCTGAAAGGGGCGATGAAGAAATCGGCTCAAAGGCCAAGGAACGCTGCCAAAACGCCTTCTTGTTCTCGCATATTCAAAGAGAACATGTCTCAATTCAGTGGCTCATTTGATCTAAATCTGCAATAGGACTTTGTAGAGGGAGCCTTTCTAAGTGATCGGCAACGATCATATGCGGGAACCCTGGCGGAGGCAATTGTCAGGGTTTTTTGTAGCCTTCAGCTGAGCCGGCTCCCTATAAATGCTTAACCAATCGAAGCACCAAAACATGGGGGAGAACAACTTCTCTTGACGACATATTGCGCTCCTCGCCCTTCGTCCTGCAAGCCTGCTTTCACGCCAGCTTTCGCCGGGTGCCAGGGGGTCTACATGCGATTTTGAAACCTTTTACGCTCGTGAGGAGGCGGCAATTTTGACTGGCCCTGCTGCCATAACGTCAACAGACTTCGTAACCCCTGACGACGCATGTGGGCACTTCTATATTTCATTCTCAGGTCTTATTTCGATGTCGGCACCTTTTAAACATGAAGTACTACCCGGCCAAACTGCTTCCGGTAAATGAATATGACTGTGGGTGTCTCTTCTTTGTCCCCCGGGTGTTGGAGCCCGTCGAAGGACCTCTGCAAAACGGGTTGGGTGTTGGAAAGTGACGCCTGAGATCTATGGGCAACATTCATGGACACGTCTTCATTGCTTGCTCAATATTGACGCCAATCCGTTCTGCAAAGTCGATTCTGTTGAATTTTCGTTTTGAGCACATCATCAATAGGTCAAAAGCTAGACTCGTATTTCATCTGCGTAGTTACAAAGTGCGACCTCTCTTACAAGGATATTCCGAATCTTGTTTCCGCAGTTCAGTAGACACTGGTCATGATAGAACAAACGTGCGGCGCCATGCTTCAGCCTCAGTCTTTTTTACAGCTCCCTCGAGCGAGGCACGGATTACCTGATTTAAGTCTACGTTCTTGTAAGGGCAAACCATCTAAGAAGGCGCTGGCGTTGTATTGTCTCCAAGAACTGTTGATCGAGCGACTTGTCATTGGGGCGGACAAATTTTGGAAAAAGTGCCCTTTCTCGATTCAAGCGAGGAGTCTTCCGCTGGCAGGTGGCCCTTTCTCGTTTTTTCTTTGATTCTCCTCTTGTGTCCGCCTCCTTCGTCTCGCGGTTTTGCTTGTTGCTTGACCACTTTCCGCGTTCGTCCTAAGAACGGCCGACGTGCTTGGCCCCGGGCGGACCCCAAAGCTTTCGCGTCGTCAGTATGGAAGAAAGTACTCTCTGTCTCTTGCACGCATCTTGCATCGCCGTCGACGTTTCACGAAGGGGCTGCTTTTTTTGGTGCCGGTTATCAACATGGTACCAGAAGAGCTCGCCGGCCGGTCGATCATCACAGCACTTATAAGGATCCGTACAAAGCCACATTTTTCTTGTGTGCTACTCCCACCGTTTTGGACCTTGGATCTGCGCCGACGGCCACGCTTGGTTTCCACCTGAGAGCACTTGTTGAGGCGATCTGGCCTGTCCTACTACATGAATAATCTGGTCATACAAGATCCAGTGGAAAGCCAAACCTCCGCGGTCCGACGTCTGTTGTGCGTCCTAAAATCCTGTGTTAGGGGCGGGGGGCGTTCAGGCCATGAACGACCGGAAGAACCGAAGCATCGTCGCTTCAGTTTGCCTAATAACGGAGCACTTTAAGCCTTGCTTTCACATAATATGCTGACGTTAATCTAGGACGTCTTTGCGTTCTTGTCGAGGTTTCTGGTGGCGGTATGCGTCGACCTTGTTTTGCAAAGGGGCAGCAACCACACGGTAGTTTATTGACAGTTGGATTCCAAGCTATGCTTTGTGGCGCCAGGTTGGCGAGCTTGAGGAGCGTGCTAGGATTTACGTTCTGCTCGTCGTCGAATGTTGCAAAGTTTTCGACGTAGTTTTGTGTCTCCTTGGCACAGTCTCTGCCATAACAGCCCTCTCCAAAACGGTGTCTAATAAAGATGGGCTGCTGTAGTGTTATTCTAACGAGCTTGTCTTTGTTTATCTATACGCCTTCATCAGGCTTTTCAAACATAGAAAACTTTTCTTCATCTATGAAATGAGTGCAGATTGGCTATGACGATCTAACGAGCTGGCAAGCAATGAACGCTGCCACCGCGCCCACGTTCGTAAAGCTCGCCAAAGCCCCTGTGCGATTGCATCTATTATGCAGATAGTCGACTTTCACGATCTCACAAGTTGGTCATTGGTTTCACCCCGAATTTCTTCTGCGTGTCCGGGTGCTTCGGACTCAACGTCCATCGGGGGCTTTGCGATCCAAATCACGAGGCGGACCTGCGCCAATTGAGGTATGACGAGTTTCCCTGCCTCATTTGTTGGCGATGAAAGAGGCCAGGTGCTAGTGGATTCGTTACGAGAGCCCGCTTTGTTGCGCTTCCGTTCCTGCGGGTTTCTTGGTTGCATCGGGGCCGTCGAGTCAAATAGGCACTTGTGAGCATTCACTCAAGTCACCCGTTTCAAAACCCAAGCAACCCGTAAAAGCGTCGGACTTAGCCTGGTTCCTTCCTGGAATTTTGAAAAGCATTCGAAACTTTGGATATTCAGAGACTGTTGGCCGCCTTCACTATCCTCGTACGTGAGACAACACGGAGACACCTGTGCGCAGCTCTTGATGCTCTCCTGCAGACCCTTTCGCGTTCGACATCAACTGTAGTAGCTAAGGTAAACGAAAGTTGGGCGACCTGTACTATAATCTGACGTGTTGGCGATGGACCGGGCAGCCCTTATCAACCAGATTGTTGTGCCCACCTTGTTACGTGAGCATTAAACTTCTCTACGTTTTGCTCTCGCACGGACATTGTGAATCAGGAGGTGCCCAGAACTCTTTCTCAGGCGGGCGCTGCAGGGGCAATGAAAACGAGAGGGATTGAAGCAGTAGCGGCTTCATCCCTGTTTCTGTACGAACGAGCCAAACGGTCCGCAATTCTTACCCATCCTT
Organism: Klebsormidium nitens; assembly: GCA_000708835.1. Taxonomy (NCBI): domain Eukaryota; kingdom Viridiplantae; phylum Streptophyta; class Klebsormidiophyceae; order Klebsormidiales; family Klebsormidiaceae; genus Klebsormidium; species Klebsormidium nitens. The sequence continues at coordinate 27,816 of DF237520.1, forward strand.
TCAACGGTGCGCGCTCTTCCCGCCTGCTTGCACTGCCTCAGGCTGCAGTCAGAAGGAATTTCCGTCGGCAATACATATTCGTTACGAATCTTCTGCTCTAGTTGACAAGCTTCGGTGCTTGTGCAGAATGTTGTTCTTTACTCAACGCCGACAAGGTCACGGTTGCCGCCCTATACCTCTGAAAATTGGTCTCCCCAATCTTCTCGTCCGCTATTCCTATTCGCTGTCGCTCTAGGCCGATGAAACGTCGTGTCCGCGTATGCTATCTTAGCACATTCAGTGGTCATACTCTCTGCTTGAGTCTGTCGCGGGCAATTCATCAGGCCGCACGTCACTTGCTTTTCGACCAGCCGGCGATGACAGGGTGGAGTTTGAGGAAAAACCTTCAACTTGCAGTACCCTCAGACCGGAGTCGGCCGCCTTTGCCATTGCCGCGGCCGTACGCATTGCCCGGGAGCTCGTCTTCCTGGTTGGTCTTGTCAGTATTTCAAGTCGCTCACCGTTACAACAAGCTTTGAGGACTGCACTAGTCGCTCACTGTCTCCGCGCATTCTGGCAGCCCTCACGAACCCCTAACTTTAGGCAGTGTGTCCGTGCTTGGACGCAGAGAGATTAGGAAGGTGTATTACACTTGTTTCTTGCACAAACCTCTTGTTGACCCGCTCTGGTTGAACCAGAGATGCGCATGCTCCGTGTCATATACGCCATCTGGTGGGTTGCTCATCGTTTCTGAATCATCGCGCTTCGTTGGTAAGAAAGACGGCGGCTTCAGATATGCTCCCTCGTTTGCTGCTATGTTGGGTAGCGGCAAGGACTTTGAAAGGTAGATGCGCACTGGTTACTGCTGTCAGAATATATGGGCTGTCCTCCACAGACGTACGAGTGCTGAGAAGTTTCGATTCCTCTGCTACTTGTTGAACGCCCGGCTCTGATGGGCATCGCTTGCAAGCACGATTCATTCTTGTGGGCTGATTTGGTTATGACGAGCTCCCCGCCTGGCGCTTGCATAATTGGCCAATGTGTATTTGGGAGGCGCGGAAGCCAGCATCTACTGTTGGATAATTTTGCATCACGCGTGTGCATAGAAAAGAATGAAAGGGCCGTCTGTGCTCTGCATGGATGATGAGCAACTGAATTTCTGCACTTAAATTCGTACAAATTGAACCCTTCTGAGCCAGATATGACGGTTTGATTTATATTGTGCTCGGCTTGCGGCGTAGTTCACTGCCGAATCTCGGCTTACTTCTGCTGTGTATCTCGAAATCAAGACAAAAGGCCATGAATCAAGGTTAAAATGAGGCTTCGCCTCACGACCGTCAACCGTTTTGTCATCTGAGCCAACGGCGAGAACAAGGGAGCTTTTGTTACTCCAGGGTCGCGGAAGACCGGAAACGTTAAGCACCAGATCTTTGGCGGTGGCAACCTCGTGGCAACTTTTATCTGTTGACAAGAGCGTCTTTACAACCTATCCATTCTGCTTGGAATGTGCATCCCTTGGAACCCTACTGAAACACGCTGCCAAGTCGCTTTCAGTTTTAGCCGAGAAAACCCATACGATTGAGGCGGAAAGATAAGCCTCAAAGACCATGTCCAACGACCCTTGATGCCAACTGTCCCAGAGTGTGTCCATGGTGTCCCTTCAATCCCTCAATGTCTATAGGTCGGAATCCTATATACATAACTGCAGGTGGTGTGCTGGGCATAAATAGCTGGAAGCCTGGGACCAGTGTCGCTTCCAACACGTGTGCTTCCAAAACAAGGACCAGCCCTTACTTTTCCTGAATCCTGCTGACGTTTTGGGTCTTCGCGTCTTTGGCTTGTCGAGGCAGCTGGCTTTGTTGCAGTTCTGCCCTGGGCTTCCGCTTTCAGGCTCAGTGGTAGGGAACCGCGAGATGCATTTTAATCACGGCCTTAGGCAATCCTGAGACGAATTTGGTGCGCTAGGATCGCGAGCTCGAGTGACGACCTCGGTGCATGGTCGGGGCTGGCTCTAGCTCGTTGGACATACGGTAATGCCAGTTTCTATGGGTACAGACATGCGTAAAATCGACCCGTCGTCGCTGTGATTTTTGTCAAAGCTGGGCAAACTTCTCTTCACCGGGCTGATAAGTATGGCCTTCTTGGACGATCTGAAAGGACTCTTAACCATGAACCTTTCATCAGTGTGGTTGGCAGCAGAACGGCCATGATAAGTCTACAATTTGGCGAGCGAAAGTGGTTGCCACAATTCTCGTTCTTTGTGAAGCCACGTTAAAATGAACGTGGTTCTGATGTAAGCTGATGGTTCGCACTGTCGCTTTTCTGTACGTTCCGGTTACTTCCGAAACCTGGAAATCAAGAAGTCCTTAATCTTCTCTTCATGTAGATTCTGCTCTTTGACAAAAACGACGGTTTTGAGCTAGATTCTAAGGATTCGGTTCTTTTTTCCCGTCGTATTGGGGGATTGCTGCCGTGTTGCATCGTACGCAGATGGTACCTGCTGTGTATGCTGGCTGTGATAGACAGATGCCCACCGGCAGAGACGGTGTCAGCGAGCTAGTCGACCCTAGAGCTGGCCCCAAAAACATGTTTAAATTCTGGCAGGTAATCGTTCAGTTGCACGTACCATACCAGTCCATCCAAGCTGCCGCTTGTGGGCTCTCACACTTCGACCAATTTTGTGGGTGTCAGTGAAAGAACGCGAAAGTCTCAGTCGGGAGTCAATGTTGCAGCATATGGCTGCGCTCAGAAGTTGGGTAAAATCGGCCATTGGTGCCATGAAAACACGCAAAGAGCCCAGCTGTACCGGTTGTGCAGCTTCCGATTGCTGTCATTGTTACGCTGCCGCGCCCGCAACCGCGTAGCTACGGCAGACGATGATACACTGACGTTCATTTTGGGATTTTGCGTTATGCAGTTACTTCGTCGGTGTAGATGCTGCGGGGCTGCCACAGAATTGACGTTATCTTGCTTTGTGCTATGTGTCTGGCATTGCACCCTCCGGCGCTCTCGAGATCACCGGTACGTGTCTGAGCCGTCCCGGCCCGGAATCTGATTGACAGAGTATTGAGCTGGCAATGACAAGCTATAGCCTGGCGAGCTTAAGACGCTGCCACTGGCCAATTGTGGCTTAGATGCCAACGGGTGAAGGTACTAAGTATTTCTGCCCTGCCCTTATTCGGACTCCATGACCGAAAGGCGTGCCGCCCAGATCGCAAAGTGGACGGTTTGGTACGTATGGTGCTTTTTCGACGACCTCGTATTGGCAGCTTTTTGACCCAGCATGTCCACTTCCAGACCGTTCGTCGACTTTGTACAGTGCTTATACAAGACCAAGGCCCGCATATGAATGTTTAAGGTTGCAATTCAAGGAACGGGCCCGGGGTGGAATGGGCGACCAGCTCGTTCAAGCCTTCTTTCTTCTTTGCAACCCCTGTTTTTCGATAGCAGAGCTTTCACCAGTCCCCTCGCATATGCATGTAGTAAGTCAAGAGATGCTTGATCATCAGGGCAGAGGACGCGCGTGCGCGGGCCATGAAGAAAGAGAGGTTAAAATCGTATTGGTTCAGTCTCCATAGCGAAGTGAGCCATGCGTCTAGCGATATTGCAATACTTCCGCGGCCAATTGCACTCTTAGCAAGCAGGAGGAACAAGTTCAGGTGCTGATCAACGGCCAAATCAGCCTACGATCCTGCCGCGCTAGCTATCTTCACAGATTAACGTGGAGGGCTTTTCTCCTTGCGGACGTTTCGCTTACGAACGTCGCTGAAAAATCGTCGCATCGCCGTCCGGAGGCCCAAAGGACGTCAGCGGATGCGTCTTCGTCTCCCCATCATTCCTGTGAAAATGCCAAAAGCCTGTCCCTCTCCAATAATATACGTGCTGTTGGAACGTGTCATCTCGCGCCCCTCCGACAGGACGTTCTGCTTTAAGTTATGGAGGCAGCCGCCCATTGCCGCCAACAACGTTTCGGGCCTCTAGAGCGACTTCGCAATTCATGCACCAGTCCAAGCTCTTTCCTGCGTGCGATCGCCGATGCCCGGCTGTGACGACTTTGCCGCCTGGCAAACGGCCAGACGCTCTCGGGACTTAGCGGAAGCTGGCGGCTACTCAGGTGCACATGAAAAGGACTAGGGAGGGCCCGAAGAATGACCGTTTAGTCACAGCCTGTTGTAAAACCTGAAGCCACTGTTTGCACGACGTTTGTAGTGACGGACGAATGTGAGAAGCTGGTTGGAGCTCGCTTCATGGGCGAGAAACTCTCGCGAAGAGGTTTTAACGGCGTCGTTGCGCGTGGGCTAATTGCACGCAACCCGTCGCCAAAAAGCAACTAGGTCATGCAAGCTCGAACATTAAACCTTGTCGGGCCTTGAAAGATTTATTCCGGATCCCTGAAGAACACTGGGACGATCATGTCTCTTGGAGCCGCATTATCGTCATAGACGTACTAGTTAGCGGGTTTTTAAGGACATTTTAAAACAGGAGCAAGGCCGGGTGCGGGGCAATCTTCGGGCGGATGCATTTCTATGTCTAGCACACCAATCGAGCGTTCCTCACTAGAGGCTCCCATCAAAATTTGTCGTGTCTGATTTCGAATCCCTTGAATATTGAAGCTGCAATCTGCTTTAAGTTCTCCTTGCCTGTACGTTTCCGAACCAAATGTTCCCTAGCCGACCCTCCCAATGACGTACGTAACATTTCGTGGTCACGGTGGCCCCTGGCGGCATCTAAAAAGCCTGCAGGTGATCTTGTCGAGTCCTCGCGGTGGGACCTCCCTTTGCTGCTCCAGACTGGAGCCTTACTGCTTCTCTGTTTGCTATCGCAGCCGCACACATTCTCAATGACGTAGTGTAGGCCCTGACGGCCCCTTGAACGCCAAGGGTTGTCATACTGATGAGATCTTCTCTCCTTTTTCTTGCTGCTCCTATGAGGATTACGTCCCTCTTTTCTTGTGGCCTAACTCGTACTATATGGTAATTGCGCGACGCTTGCTTTTTCTTGTGCCCACTTCGGTGTGGATCAACTGAGTGAATCAATCTCGTTGATATGCATTGGTAATCATACCTGCGGCAGTGCGTGTTGCCAGTTCGCATTGTGTACCATTTGCGCGCAAGTTGGATGTGAAGGTCGTATGAAATCCGTCTCACTTACCGGAAGCGAGGAAAGATCTTCAAAGCACTGAGAAGGCATCCCATAGTCATAAAGCAACACTTTTGAAGTTGAGAGTGTACACAGTCCAGCTAGCTTCTTGTAAATTGCGCCTTGTAAGAAGATCTGGCTTCATTCAGACTGAGTCTCGCTCAATTATCTGCTCCACAATGAGAACATCAGACTGCTAGAGTTAGGACCGTCGACTAAAAAAACTGTCGTCATTCTGTGTCTTCGATTGCGACAGGCGGATCTTAACCGTTGGATCGTGTCGGACGTGGCACACATCCGCTCCGTACTTCAGTTCACGTTCCACACAATGACGAGCGCTAGGTTTTGCTGGGCCAGGGGCCGGCTCCAGACGAACCGAGTTGCATTTAGATGAGCCGGACTGCCCTATGTATCCAAGCACATTTTTGTGGCCACCGCTTTGCCCGAACATCGAGGGTTTCCTTGTTCTGCTCTTCGACCTTGTTGTACTTGAGGAGGTCCCTAATCTCTAGAAGCGGGGGGCGCTCGTGCGCGGGCAATGAAGAACCAAAGAGAGTGAAGCACTAACGTCTTCATCCGTGATCCTTTCTGTGAGCCAAGCGTTTCAGCAATCAATTCCGACGTCGCAACCGAATCCGCACCTGTTGATGCAGGGTGCACTCGGGAGGACTCTTTGGTCGGTACATCTGTTACAACTAACTGAATGAAGGCACGTGCTCAAATGCCTGCTGTACAACCATTTCTTGATCGAGCCCACAATGACAAGCCCCCCTACCGCCCGGTCCGCAGGACGAGTAGTCGTCTGAGACATCTTCGTCTTCTTAACCCCCTTATTCACGTCGTGAAACACTCAGCATTTTCGCTTTAGTCCTGTCCGTATGTGTCTGCATCTCTCGCACTTGCAGCCGTTCTCTGCTTCACTCTGTCGCGGGCTTTATCTTTTGCGGGCATTTAGCCAGACCGCACGTCACTTCAAGTTCCATCCCTTTGTTAGCTAACGCCGGCCATGACAACGTACGGTGAAGAATCTCTCACTCAGGAGGACTAGAGATCTTCAAAGCTCCATCTGCCGGAAGGAGCCGGCCACTTACTCCCGTAAGCACATCACCGCTAGCTCGTCCCCCAAACGGCTCCTAGTGTGGATTCCGAGTCGCCCAAAGGCGGTACATCAGTTTTCTAAATCTTACATTGGCTCTATGCGCCCCGCATTCTGGTGGTTTACTGCACACCCGTTGACAAAGCCAAAGTCTCTTTGCCTGAGAGCAAGGATTTTGGGGCGTTTACTGATCGTATTCAAAGCTTTTGTAATATGGATATCCAGGTTTGCGAATCGGTTCCGGCTTCCTGCTATGCCCTGGTGCCAGCCGGGAGCACACGAAGAAACTGGATATATGCGAGCTGCTGCTTGCATCGGTTCCCAGTCATAACCAAAGTCCTTTTAATAAAGATGCCAGCTTTGAAACTAAGACTCGTATGTCTAGGAACGATCACTTGGAAGCCCGAAATGAATCCGGCTTTGCTTATATAGCGCGCTTCTTTCTTTGTGCGCGCGCGAGAAACGATAGATCGGCTGTGACGATCGAGTTCGCCCCCTGGCAAAATTTTCGCCATTCGTCTTGTAATCTGCGGAAGCCGGCGTCATTCTTGGAGTAGCTCTGCCTTAAGAGTGTGCTTTGAGGCCCCATTGTGCTGTAATGAGCAACTAGGATCGCAGTTCAAAGTCACACATGTAAAGAGACCGTTCGTTGGTTCTGAGGTACGTAAAACGGTTGCGGATTCTGGAGATACAGAGATACAATAGCTAGACCTCAATTCAGTTTGATTCCCGCTCCAGTGTCGTCTTTCGTTTGTAATCGATTGATTAACTTTCTCTGTTACGTTTCGAAGTAAAGACGAAGGCCAGGAAAGAAGGCCCATTGAGGCTCCGCCTCAAATATGTTTTTGTGTTGAGCTGACGATTAGAGAGCTTAATTTTTCGGTCTAGGGATAGTGCAAAATCGCAAAACACAGACCACAACTATCTTGGCTATCTCGATTTGTGTTACTAACTTGGTGACAAGAACCTCGTTGTGACCTTTCCGTGGTCTTGAGAAGCTGCTTTCGCCGCTTTCTTACAGTATGAACCGACGAGCAAGACGGAAGCTGGGGTTATGGACAAAAGGGTTAAAGCGAGTCTGGCGGACGCGCGCCTTATGAAGAAAGGCCGCTAAGTAGCCCGAGCTTCTGCAGCCTTCTTCCGTATATTTGAGATTCAAGCCAGCCGCTTTCTTTGACCTCGTTGCTATGCCAACTCTCTGGACAAGCGGGTCTGCAAGCGATTATTGTGAAGGTGCTGCTTTGGCAGAATGCCCGACTTGGACGTTTCTCTGCACCGTTCCTCGGTGCGGATTGGCCGGTCGGGCAAAACTTCGAAGCAATATTTTCGTGCCCTGAGCTTGAAACGTATCTGGCAGAAAGCCGACCTCCGGTCGCAGGTCCGTTTTGCCCTCGTAGTAGTCCGTATCGGCAAATGGCGTAAATATAGGCCATGAATGACCGAGACGATTGCAGCAGTACTGGCAATCTCAGCTTCTCAGGTTACACAAACACACTAGGGCCTGTCCTCGCTTCTGCCGACGTCCCGATCCTTTGCGGTGTGGTCAAGTTTAGCGTTACTCACATGGTTTAGCGATGATGATTGTGCGATTTGGCAAGCGAAGAACGTCAACGCTGCCACCGCGCCATCTTGCAATCAGAAGCTTATTAAACCCCTTCAAGCTGGTGTCATTTTTTACGGATGCCCAGCATCGACCTGGTCATTGATTGTGTACCCTTTTGTTCCTCGTGAGTCCACACGTACTGAGCTACTTTGATTGTTCAGCGTTGTGCTCTCATCGCTGCGCCGCTGCCTTTCTAAAAACTGACGTATGTAAACCAGAGTCGGATTGAAATCAGCTCGAGACTTACCATCAGACACCTGTTTTCGGTCAGTGTATCGTGGGCGCTGGACCCATTATTGCTTCGTACCGTCTGACTGGTGTCACTTCACGCTCAAGCACTCTGAAGACCGTCAGCGCAAGATTGTCCGCTTTTGAACCGTCCGCATGGTACTTTATTGAGCGTTGTCTTGGCAATGACAGGAAAAGGCCTGGCAAGCACAAGATGCTGCAAGAATGGCGCGGGCTTCTATATGGACGCTAGCCGCTAAGATGACTGATCTGTTTCTTTGGAAACATGGCAACCGTTCCAATCCCCGTTGCGCTGCTGGTATCACAATATGGGCTGTCGATTCCTTATAAGGCGATACGGAAGATTTCGTACTGCAAGTTTCATGCCCATGCGACGTACGGGAACCTGCGCGAACAATATCGTTCCGAACAGTCGAAGAGTTTATCTTGCGAGCTCGAGATAGCCACCGCTTTGGTTGCTGGTTTTCCGTCAACAAAATCGAATTCAATCTTGTGACTTATGAGCCGCTGATTTTCTGCTCTTGGGCTGCCGTCCTTTGGGAACCATCTCTTGGGAGCTGCAGAACTAGCTAGATTCAGCTTGCGACATATGTAGCGGCCCTGCTAGCTGTTGTTTCAAGCGGCTGCGCTCCTCGCTCATTTCAAAACCATTACAGTCTCCTCAGTATTGCTCATTAGTATATCGTTGTAGCCACGTTCAGACTTTGCTAGGATCGGGGCCTGTCTCAAACGAGTTAGTGTTGCAAGAGAAGGTACAAGGTGGAACAAACAGCCTCGTCCTACTAAGAAAACTGGGTGATCACCTAAATATGGTCTGAACGTTACGCTCGAAGACGGGATGATCAGGATGTGCGCAATAATCCTAAAACCCGAAAATCACTAGGGGGCGCGTGTGAGTTGGCCATGAGATATCAAAAATGCGCCTGAAGCAGTGTCAGCTTCAGTTTTGCTTATGTCGATAGCTGATCCAAGTGGCCCGCGCGTAAGTAGCACCAATCCTGCTTACGTTGCGATCGAAGCTTTTCTGCCTCCAATTGTTGTTATTCGTAATCAGCAGAACTCGTCTTCACCAACTGCACGACAGTGCTGCAACAGTAGGAAAGCTTGTGTGCTGGCGCAAATGCTGGCGAGCTCGTTGTCGGCCAGTTCGCAAGTCTAGTCGTCTCAATGTAAGCCTCCTAATTCGTAAGTACCCTGTATTACCGTTCGGATTCAAAGGCTGCCGCTCTGATTGCCCTCTCGACAGAGTCTCCTTGGCTCCTTTGCCTTTGCAAAGCTGCTTTTGCGTCTTTGGATTTGTCCAGATGGCGCCAGACGGCAATTGCTTCTGTTGGAGCTAGGCTGTGACAACGATCGATGCTGAGCAAAGATCCAAACGTTTCAGACACTGAACCGGAGCCGGCCGCCCACAACCTTGGGATTTTTTTGCAGGAGATGGGTTCTAAAACTGGCTCTTGTGATGGTCAGATTGTCCACTAGTACATCAAATGTCCAGGTCTGAAGTAAAATAAATATACGTTCCCCCACAATTTGGTGCTTTGCTTTATTAAGCATGACAAAAGCAAGTTGCCCACAGTGTCGGCGCTCGGACGCAGAATGATTGTGATGCAATTTACACTGTTCTGCTTTCACTTGTACAGATTTCTGGTTGAAGTGCCCTTTCTGGCTCTTGACAAACGTTAGAGCTCCGTGCCAACTGCGCCATCCAAATATTGATTATTGAATCGAGATCCCCTGCAGTCGAAGCCCTTTTGATACACGAGCAGTGGCTGTCAAGAATTGCGCAATCTTCTGTTCTTGTGGCGCTTCGCAAACGGACTGGCACAAAAGCTGCTCCGCTTGGAATCATGTGTACGTTATGGTCGTCCTCCATTTCGCAGAGCACTTCTACACCTTTTGGGAAGTGGACCTTGCTAAGGCTTAGTCGAATCCCGACGTCGACTTTGCTTTTGAGGCAATAACTGACGGCTCGGTTTTGACAAGCGGGCCAGGGGCTGTCTGAAGATTTGCGGATGACGGCGTACTCCTCGATCCTTTTTCTGATATATAGTTCTGCCTTACGCACGTGCATACAAAGATTTGAGAGGGCCCGTAGTGCTGCGTAGCTATGATGATCTGAATTACCGTCTGTCTGACACGCGTGAAAACACCTGCTTACCGCTGCGCAACACGGGTTAGGTTCCTTTGAGATTTAAGTGACTGCATGTGAATAGTCCAGTGCCTCCATTCCGGTGTCCACTTCCACTCGTGCTTTGTACACCATCTATGCTGTCTGACTAACGGGCGAGACAAATGGCCATGATTAAGTTTCAAGTGGGGCTCCGCCTCAGGAATCCCTTCCAAAGATCTGAGCCGATGGCGTGGACACAAGAGCTTTTTAAGAGTTTTTCAATCTGGGAATCCTCGATGCAATTCTTTTCAAATTTTCAGCCTTTTTTGGTTACTTGGAATCAAGAATACCGTTTAGACCTCTCTTCATCGAACAGGATTCTCCCTCCCAGGTTGACCGCGAAAATCTTATGTGAACATCACGAGGAAGCGGAAGGGAGCTAAACAAAGCGGATGTGGGCTGTATGATTGGGTTCGCACGTGAGGCCCCTAGAAATTTGAGTCCGGGCTTTTGTGGTTCTTCGGAACTTTTGAGAAACGAACCGCACTCAACGTATCCTATGATCATGCCAGTTGTAAGCGCTCTGTCGCTTGTGGTCTTTACGGCGTCCTCGTAACCTCTTTTACGCGTTCTTGACGATCTTTATATTTGTGAGAGCGGCCACCGCAACGGTTCTTGCGGTTGCCGCAACCGTTTTGCCACACGATAACTAGTCTCCGGGGTCTGACCTCAAGTGTAACTTCTGAAGGCGTCACGAAAGGCGTAGACAGAGTACCACTCGTATGGCGCGTCGTCTCTGCAAACAATGGTACTCCCAAAACCCGCTATACGCCCTTACAATTTCTGCGGTTAGGATGTCTAGCTCAGTGGCTGGCCTTGATAAGCCGAGGTAGAATTGACGCTTCCAATGATTTGCTACCTGCGAATTTTCGAGCGCAAAAATCATGATTGCTTTTCACCTCTTTTGGAGTATATGGTTGGGCTCTTGATGCCTCTGTGTCTCAAGCTCGCACTTTTGTTTGAAAGGTGGATTAAAATGACGTGCCAACAGTGGGCTTCGACGCTTCGTTTGCCCCTCGCTCCCATTGAAGGCCTCGTGATGTACTCCGAGCCCAGCTTCATAAAAGTACATTATTTTTGTGCCAACTTCGCAGCAGTTAGCAGGCTTAAACAATCTGTACGTGATCACATGAAGCCGCGCCCAAATCTTTTCTTACCCACTTATTATCATGAAAGATTGGGGCGGCAGTCTCGTCTTTTGCCTTTCGAACAAACTTTCTGCCTGGCTGTTTTGCGCCTTCAACGGTAGGACGGCATCAAAGACCAGTCTCCTCGGCAGCCGGAAGTCAGAAAGATTGTACAACAACATTGGTCGCTCTTTTTGGCCACACGTCGAGGCTGTCCCGGCGACCGTGACAGCTCTCCTGCCGCCTGGCAACCGCCAGCATAATCCCAGGCGCGGTGGGTTGCTAAAAGAAACGCGTCGGAAAAACGAAAGTCTTTTGTGGGCAGGTATGGTTCACTGTTTGGGTGATCGTCTTGCCGCACCGCACGTAAGCGAATCTGGTCACAAGCAAAGAAGAACTGTTGCTGACGTACGAACTTGTCAGTGCTGCGGTGCGAGTTCTGAGCCGGAACGTATGTGTTTCTAGCGGCTTTCGAAGAGTCTTTTGAAGGTGTTTTGGAAAAAGGTCAGCCCGTAATCCATTGGACGCCAGCTGTGTACAAATACATTCTGTTCCTCTTTCTGCCCATCTTCTCTGTATCTTACGTATCTAGCTATTCGTTACAGGACCTCTTTCGGAAAAGTGGTTCTACGAGCTGGAGACAAGTAGATCCTTCAGTCAGGATGGCCGTACATGATGGCAGGACTGAAATGAACCATTGCGGATTTGACTGCTTGCCGCTTTTTCCTAGCTTTCATTAAGGCTGGAAGGCTTCGATCAGTTGACGAGCTTTTGCGATGGCGCAGGCCCGTTCGTTTTCTTTCAACTCTTCACTTCGTTACACCACGCGCTATTCGTCCTTAGCTCTGGGCAGCCGTAAAGTTCAAATTCCGCTTTTGCATCCGAGACGCATGTGCTGACGTAGACTTACCTTGTCATTCGGCTTGTTATTCTGTTGACGTTGGCTACGTTACCAAGCAATCAAGGAAGGTTGATAGACTTTTCTAACGTTTTTTGGCTCCTTTACATGCTCAACTTCGGAAATGAACATTCTGCTCTCGCATTATATTGTAAGTCAAGATGGGTCCAGGTCTTAAAGATAGGGCGCGCGTCCGCAGGCAATGAAACACTCGGAGGGGCTGAAGCAGAATCCGCCTCACTTTCTCTACGTCGTGCTCATACATGATCGCTGAGCCAAGCGTCCGGTCGTGACCATGGGCCTTTGCACACAGAGCGGGTGTTGCTAGTTTTGAGCGGTAGTATAGCAGGGGTCGCGGCGGTACCGTCGCCAAGAAAACACCGTGGGTGTTGGTTCCAATTCGCCGACTAAAGGGTCATAAGTCAGCAAAAACACCGGGGTTTCAAATCGTCACCACGCTTTGGAGCGTGGTGAACTTTTGCGATCACAATTTGACCGTCGCACGGGACCACTTTTGGGTGCGGAAAGGTACCTCCCGAAGTTGCTAGCGATTTGGGCAAAACAACACCTTCGGTTCTCGGCGAATTGTCCAAAACAACACCCGACCTGTGTGCAAAGGCCCCATGCACCCCTACTTTTTGGAATCGCGCAATCTCCGTGTCAGACTGAACAGGAGGATTGCCGCTCTATTGCAAAACGGTTCCAGCGCTGCGGTAAGTGGAAAAGCGTCAGTGCTTGCGCAGATGTTTATTCATTCTAACGAACCCTGACAAGCTCGTTGCGGCCTAGTCCCAAATCCAGTCGTGCAAGAGCTTCGACTCCCAGTCTTTCTCGTTGGCATTCATAGTGAGACGCTGCACTAGAAATGCAGATCTCCTGTCAGTCGCTGTTGCCGATTTGGTTTCCAAACGTCCTTCTTTAGCCTGCTGTGAAGTTGGATCTCACAACATGACCCTTGCTTTCAAACCGGCCATGATAAGGTTCAAAGCTTCACAGGTGTTCGCACAATAGAGCTGGGCACCCACTGTCGTGGACAGTTCCACTCTGGAAGCTTTCCTCAAACTGTCTCCTATTACTGTCATGAAGTCGCCCAGTATAAAAATTTGAGTTGTGAGTCTCGTCTTATCCGCCCCGCACACCAGGGCTCTGCTACACCCCTGTGGCATTTGCTAGCGTCCTTTACCATATTGTAAAGATCGAAACAAAGATTCTGCGGTGGATCTCTTGAGTGCACTTTTTTTGAGGTGCTCCTGGCGCTTTACAATGGTTTTGCGCCTGCCCAGAAACCCTTCCTCCGTTGCATGTCTTCTAAAATATTGACGAAAATTCTTGAAGCCTTTTCTACTAATATATCTCACGGCCGCAGGGACCTGCAGTGACTCCTTGCGCTGCTGTTCTTCGGACGGTGCGTTTAGCGCACCGCAAAAATTGAACTGCAGATGCACACAATCTGCCGCTTTCTTAGAATCAAACGGGGTAGTCCCTCCACGTCCGAATGCTCTTGGATCGAGTTTTTCCAAACAAGGATTGTCGAGCGTGCGACTTACTCAGTCTAATCGTTAACAATATGTAACCTCCCTGTTCGTGATGAATTGTGGCTTGGCTATGATGAGCGGGGCGCCTGGCGAGCGGAAAATGCGGCCAGATATCTTCGAAGCAACCGAAGCCGGGGAGGTGGTTCTGTTTTAGTCGTGGACATACAAACAGATCGAGAGGCCCGCCGTGCGGGCCGTACATAGACGAAGCAGCTCAACTAGCATCTGTCCGACCCACTTAAAAACACTGGTACGTGATTGTTCGAGCGATGTAGCTAGCACAGGACCTAGGTTCCTCGATACCAGAACACTGGGCTTTACCTCTACCAGTCCGCTTGCTAGCTTTTGAGTGTCGTCTTTCCAATTGTGCTTCTGATATCGCACTCACGCTGTATGTGCATATCACGAGCAAGGCCGTGAATCCAGGCGAAATGAGCTCCCGGCTCAAGCTGCATTGCAAATGCCTGTTATATGAAGCCGTAAATGCACAACTTGGATCAATAACAGTTCCAAGGGTTGCGAAAGGCAGAACGTCAACTCGCATCGGTGCAACTTTTTTGATTCTGTAGAGTACAAGCTGGAGGCGTTTTTACCTTCCGTGATTAGAGAAGTTTGCTTTTCCTTGCAATCTGACCACGCGCCATTGCTTAGTCATCATGTGTGAACCTCAAGGGACGTACGTAAGGAAGAGTGCTCAAGCCTGCGCAGTGTTGTTGCGTGCATGGCTTGCCGAGTGCCACTGCAGAACGGTCGGACTCCTGTACTTAGAAAGCGCTTCTCCTAGTAGCGTTTGGATGGAAGCCTAGCGCGTACAATGAACCCGGAAATATAAGTACGACAAACGGACGGAAACATCTTAAGGCCCGTATTCATCGAAGTTCTGATTCGTTGAAATCGTTGGTTCGTCGAGCTGCTTTCCTCGTTCTTCGACTTCTTCTGCTGTGTCCCTGGCCCCGCTTGCTCATGATGCTCAACTCAAGGTTCGGATTCGTGGCGGGTCCGGTAGTGATAATCGGAGCAAGCTTTCATCAGGTTCTCGCATCAGATTTGTGGCGACACGCGAGTTAAAAGAGCTGCTTCTGGAGTAATCCTATATAGCCTCCCCGGCATCGCACTACCTATGTTTACGCTTTTCTGAGGCACGGCTTGATTGTGATCTCGTGCCTTCCAATAAGGAGAGTTCTTCTTTGGAGCTGCCGAGCCAACGATGACAAAGCGCGCAGTTTCGAGGAAGCCGATATAAACCCTGGTTTGGCCCTTTTGCTTTCCTCACGCTCTCCAATGTTTAAGTCGAGAAACACGGCGGATTACATGCGTTGATCCAGCAACGTGAAACCCGCGGATGTGCTTTATATCTTGTTGCACAGTCAGGTTTTAGTCACATGTGGGCAGTCCGAATCACGCTTGCATCGACCTCTTGGTCAGTAATACCAACCGACCACAGCAATATTAGACAGTCCCGCGTCCGCTGCCAGTGTAGATTGCCGCCCGTCTTGCCTTATGTGCCCAGACCTTGCTTAAAGAATGTTCGAAATTTGAAAATGATTTAGCTCGCCACCGAGACAAAGCGGAGAAACCCGGCGGGTCTCCGATTGCAGGGTCTTAAGCTGGTGTCACGCAACGTTTGGGAACACACGTGGCGTGCCGGGTTTGTTTAATTGCACGAACTTACGTTTTATGGATCTTGCTGTATGTGAATTTTAGGGTTTTAGGATTTTTAGGGTTTTAGGGTTTTAGGGTTTTAGGGGTTTAAAACCCGAAAACCCTAAAACCCTTGGAAGCTGGCCATGAAAGATCAATATACTGAGGACTAACATTCTTCAGCACGATGGTAGCAGATACCTGACGCCGGAAGAATTCGCGTGAATCTGACTTCTCCAAACAACGTCTGAATGGGCTCGGAAGGCGCGTACCTGTGTCACGCCTGGTCTCAGGGACAGTGATCTGGAATCAACTTTCAATTGTAGAGTGCCAAAAAATTTGTCCATTTGATGGTGACTCGTTTTTGGTTGTACTGCCGATATTTAGACATGCAGATGCTTCTCTGTCGTCCTTGTCACGGAGCTTTTGCGTGGGCGCCTTCGGATCCGTTCCTCCCTCAGTCATCAACCTTCGGCTGCACCAGATTATCTACTGTCCTTGATCATTCCACTTTGTGCCACTTCGCCTGTCTTCAATCTGCTAAACAAATAATATTTGCTTGATGACGTAAAAAACGCCTCGAAGTTCAGTGTCCAACGCTGCAGATGTCTAAGTTGTCCTCTGTGCTGGACATTATAATGGAGGCGATGACGTCGAACGTGCCCTTTGCAAATTCGGCACTTGAAAGATTGCGTTTTAAAAGTTGCTTTTTGTTTATGTCCAAGGCACTGTCTGGCTGTGAAAGACAAAGGGAGTCTGTCGGCACTTCGGCCGATCATGGCTTGTTCGTGGGCTTTGTTGAGCCAGAGCCTGAATTCTTGCGTTGTCACGTTGTCTTGAACTAGCTGTGGATGTCATTGTATGCATTCACTCAGAGTCTTCATAGAAAAAAGTGCAGACGACCACGCAAATGGCCTGCCCACATCTTTTGTCCTTGGCACCGCGTCGAGTCAGAAGTTTCTGTGGCGCTTTGTTTTTCCGCCTGCCGAGCCCGCGGTGTTTTCCAAATCCATGGACAGATCATTTTGGAGCATTAAAGGCAGCTACTTAAGGTTACCCCCGCTTGAATTTCTGTTCATCATGTCATGTGTAAATTTTCTTCCCCGTGCATTATTATCCTTCGCGCTGACGCCAGTTCCCGGGGACTTCAATGTCTGTGCTGGCGCTTGAACGTGCCAGATAAAACGCATTGCCAGATGGGGAGCTCTTGCATGAAGTTTTCTGCTTGCATTATCATTGTAGCAAAGGAGCAATCGGTACGAGTTTCGCTGCTTTGCGCAATCGCATGTTAGGCGCAAGGTCGTCCTGGCAAGACGGATTTTATCTTCATAAGGTCTCGATGTTGGATAAAGTGCCGCAACATTACCAAATGGGCAAATGAAGCAGCGTTCGGAACGCTCGGATGCACCCGGTTTGACGCGCATGATTCGCAATCGTTCCCTTGATTCCAGAGCTTGTTCTAGGTCCTTCTTGCGGTATGTAGTCTTAACTAGCTACCTGGCTATAAAAGGACAATAGAGCAAAGAGGGGCATTGGACGCCTCATTGCTTGTTCGTTGTTTTTAGTCTCTGGAGCCTGTCACAAGGTTGCGACTCGGAAGTCCTTGAGTTTATTGTACGCCCTTCCTGCACTCTGGATCCTGAATTGGCTGGCAATGAGAGGACATGCAACAGATTGGGGTGTCATATACTTGACGCCTCATCTGTTCCTGGCCATGAATCTCTGGAGCCAGAAGAGCGTGCGTGCAGATTAAGTGTCACAGTTCCGATGATTTATGGAAAGTGGGCGTCCAGCTGGGACGTACCCGTAATGCCTGACGTCACATGGCGAGATCAAACCATCCTGTTACCAAAAAGTCGGGAATCGGAGTTCGTGCCCAGAGCACTGGGCCTGTTAAAAGTGGCCGGGTGATGACGTTGCGTAGACGCGGGCCTCTTCTAGATCTTGTTTTTGTGTCGTCCTTTGGTTGAAGTGAGTAGAGTCGTACCTTAGGTGTATGGGCGCACACCGGAGGAGCATCTAGACTATTTTCGGCGCTTTGTTCTCTTTCACTGCCATCGCGCCTGATTCGAATCGGGTTCGGCGACCCGTAAGCGCTGTTCTTTTGGGATTTCTCGTCCTAAATCTCGTCACCATTTACTTGTCAGTTCGGGGGCCGACCACGGAATCCGATCGCGTTTGGCCGTTCTCTCGTGTTCTTCCTTGCATCCTCAACCACCGCCTTGTTTCTGCTTCGCTATTTCCTTGGTGTCTCTTCTTTTGGGCATCCTTATTTCTTCGACTTCTTAGATTTGCAGGAACCGCGCCGTTTGAATCGCGTCAATCTTCTGCTCGATTCAACGAATAAGTTTTCTGTTTTGAACAATATGCCGTTTAAACCCAAATACTACACGTCCATATTTCAGCAACAGGATCGAAGAATGTTTCCCAGGCCTTTGAAAGGTGCGTGGGTCCAGCCGTGCCTTTGTAGCAGCAGCCATGTATCGTCTGGTCTCCAAAGCCGGCTTTCCCTCTGAGCGAAGTGACGCTAATTAGAAACCGTTTGAGCTTGCCGCCAAACAATTACGAGAAAGGTTGGAAGATTTGGTGTTAATGGGCCCCCGATTGTCTTCAGCGTCAAAAAGCCGCTTAAAGTCTTTTGATGCACCGAAAGCAGAGCTCCCCCGCTGGTTGTCCGTCATGAGGATCCGATGGTTCAGTGGGGCGGTTCAGGCCTCAGGAAGTCTGTAGTTGCCACCTTTAAGCCCTAGGAAAGCATTTTTCGGATCTCAGGATGGGGGCTTGTACGACGCTATATCCTTTGTTCAAACGCTTCGTTGTGAGGTGGTTCACGCTTTCGCGCCAATCTATTGTGTAATCTTCGTTAACATTGTCTTGTGATAGGGTTTTCAAGCAAGAACAGCGACAACGCGCCGAGAGACTGTCTCGCGGGTGGGCACACTCAAGGCCGGCAAAACTTTGCTAGCACAGCTACATATTGATTGACAGGCTGCAACGATGGTTCTCACGCATCGTATTCAGCTCGAGCCGTTTGCTTGTCAATGCCTGAGAGGAGTGCGGGCCATGATTCACGGGCACTGACCGAAGCCTACACTCCAGAGTGATAGGAGTCGCCATGTTATATCGAGAGCCACGGTTCTCAATCAATGCCCAAGTGCTTGATTCCATTCACTGCCCACATATGATCTGTAGCCTACCACCAACTCGATTCGTTATAACGGTCGTCTACCGGGCCCAGTTTGAGTCTTAAAACCAGCCTTTGAAGTCCCCGAGCTGACTTTCAAATCGTAAGCGAGCCCATCCGTGGTTGCCCTACTTTGTAAGCATCAGAAAGAGATAAAATCTGGTTGCGAGAACAGAGAAAGCAGAGAGAAGAGCAGGATAAGAGCAGGATATGCTGGCCTGCTTTTGACTCCAGATGCTCTTTCGTTGTGGGTTCCAAATGACTGTATAGGTTTGTATGAAGCGTTACATTAGACCAGATACGCCTCTCACCGTCTTAATTTACTTGCCTTGACTGCGCTTGACTCTCGTTCTCTGAGAGCCTTCACTTGGTTTTATACAGGCGTCTCGGTGTCACCTCGACGGTGAAATGAAGCGGTCATCTTTGTTGCTGAAAGAGGCCCAAGCCCATGCCAGTCGTGCATAATTGACGTTAATTTCCTCTCGTTTCCCTGCCGCGTTCAGATATTTCGCATATACATTTCTGGAGTTGCGAGACTTTTTGGATGTTGTCACTTCCTTACATAGGGCATCCACTCTTGCCTAGCTTGTTTTGATTCAATGTGCTATTTGAATTCATTCAGTCTCAGTTCTTGCGAAGGCACTAGGCTGGCCATGAGAATTGACTACGTGAGGCAGAATTAGTACGCTCACTTCTGCTGCGAGTCTCGTTTGAACCAGGGTTGCCGCTCCTCTTTGATTAGCTGTGACTGCAATCGATCGCGTAATCGGCTGCCCTAAGGGTGGGATGCGGGTTCTCGTAGAGGTGAAATTGCAGGTGCTCGCGCGTGATGTAGTCGGTGCTTATTTACCTGGGAACCACTTCAACCCTAGCTTGTTTAGGGAGAGCTTGTGTTCGATTCTCTCACTAGCGGCACCCTTTCATTGCAATCAGGAACTTACGGCAACAGTTCTTATTCCAGTTTCGCTCCGAGTCCTTGTCATCAAAGTGCATGCCACGCCAGCCTCCTTTCCTTTACGATCGTGCTACTTGTTTGATGTTTTTAATGTTCTTGCGTCACTCCAATGACGGCAAGTCGGTGCTGGCCCTTGGTCGCGTCCGTGGAGGCCAACCCTTGCATTGCAGCAGCTTGACCGGATGGGCCGGAAGCTTTCTCTTTTCTGCTTGCCATTCCCCACCTTACAAATTAGCACCCCATGAGCGCGGGTGAAATCGAACAAGACCGTTTTGAGTTCAGGTGTTCGCTTGGTCCTTGTATGTTGACGTAAGTCTGTTTGAAAACTGCATTCGATAAATGCACATGTTCTGTTTGCTCCCAGCAGCCCACTCCTCGACTCATTCCACGGCCGTTTGCTCCGTAATTGCTTTAAAAGTCGCATCGCAGATTGAGCGCTTAAGGATTTAATCATCCAATCCAGTGCTAACGAAGAAAATGCCGTGCGCTTCCTCAGATTTTGGTAGTTGCCCAGTGCCCACGTCTGTCTTATTTCGTGCAGCCCAGGCTTGAATTGCCCGCGTGCACTGCGGCGGCTTCGACTTGCACGATCGAAGAAAGCCAAAGTTCTCTCGGCGTGCAAAATATACGTCAGATTGTCACAACAGAGCTCTTGAAACGGCAAAGAACCTTGCAGGTTTTGAGGCGGACTTCCTCACCATTCCGGCCATAAATGATAGATGGTTTTGTGGAAATCTCGAAGAGGACCGCCTAATCGCTGTTTTCTTCTTCGCAAAGAAACGACGGCGCCCAAATTAGCCTCATGCAGAAGGCACGTACGTCTAGAAGATTGGGGCGCACCCCGAATCTCTTCGATCACGGGCTGTCTTCTGCAGCACACCAATGCTAGAGTTCTAGTTAAGGCGCGGCCGTGAATCTTGTCAAGATGCACACAGCAGATTCCTGAATCGACGGACTGAATTCCGCATAGGCGATGACACGACGATTAAAGGCGGGGCCGTGCTCGAGACCAGATCGGTTCGAGCAGCATGGAAGAATACAAACCAGAAACTTTGGATATTGAGCCATGCAAATGGAGCCCTGTGGTTAATCCAATGAATCCAGGGCAGTCAAATGCAAGGAGTGTATATAAAAATGAATAAAAGCTGTAAATAATCAGAACGGAGGCATATGTTAGATCAGCTGGCCGACCTCTCGGCCTGGCAGCATATGCCAGGGAGTTCCCACCACTTACAGTGCATGGGTTTTCTTTCATATCCTCACGAAGTAGATAAGTGGGCGGTGACTTCTTACAAGTATAATTACTACGTAAGGCTTCTTCGAGCCCGATCTTTGAGGCCCTTGAAGCAGCAAACTCCCCCAACGAAGATTCTTGACGATTCCGCTCGTAAGGCAAGAGGTTGAAGTCAGCAGAAGCCTAGGCAAAGTTGGAGATTCATGAGGGTCTTTCAAAAATTTTAATGAGCTGTGAAGGACTCGGAAAGGTAGAGCGTTTGAGAAAATTACGCGTGCCAGACCGTGGCAGTGACTTCATGTTTTAAGATCTTGGTACCTTACTGAGAGCTGCTCCCAAGCGACCAGTAACTGTATCATAGCCACAGTTCCAATCGTCTCCGACTGACACTCGAATTGTGAATCTACCAAAGCTTCCACGAGCGCTTTTCAATGCACAAGCCCAAGGTGCAGGCAGCAAGGGACGAATGGTTCATTCCTAAGCGACGCCTATGCATCCCTAACCTAGGTCCCTAACCTACATATCGACAAGTTTTGAACAGGATTCGCAAATGATCGATGCTTGGATTTTGTTGCTTGCGGTTCACCGACTAGAGTTCATCCTGCGTGAGGCGCTTAACTGAACCCAAATGAAATGATCGTTACCACTGGCGGCTGATGTCGGCTGGCAAGCGCCCAATACGTACGCTAAAATGAAAGTAAAGAAGAGGAGACCTAACGGTTTGTGCCCGCAAACCTCTGACTTAGAAGCGCTTGACTTTGGCAGCAGTGTGTATAAATTCTTCGACGATCCTTATGAGCAGACTCTGCACACCAAGCTTTGCCAAAAGAGGAATCAGGCTTGACAATGTCCTCGGCCCGAACATTTTGCTGGGGCGAACAGTTGCTCCGCAATCCCGGCTTATCAAAGAAACGGGTCACCAAAAGAGTCCAATAAAACGGTGAAGGGACGCTGTTTAATCGCCTCCACAGGTCGTCGAGGACCACCATATGTGCAAACATCCAGAGGGGGAGAACGGAAGCGAGGTACAGCCGGAGCAAAGAGACCCACGAAAATTTTCGCGGCGCATACGTCGAGATCATTGAAAGTCTTTCTCAATGCAGAAATCAATGATAGTAAGACGACGGCGAGCCGGCTCAGAATGACTTCGAGTATGCGAAATACAATTGACGAACAAATGATGGTCAGCATGCGTACCCTTTCTCGCCCCGCGATCAATGCAAAGCAGCGCCGTACGACCAGAAATCGTGTAAGTTAGCGGGGGATCCGTGCGATCAAATCTGACCCTTTGCAAAGAAGAAAGAAAGCACTAAAACGAGCTACGATACAAAGATAGGCGTTGACAAACAGAACGCAGCGATACGAAATATTTTTGACTCCAAGCCAAAGGCGACAACATCTGACCAGCTTCTGCTTGCATAGAAGAGGTGGCTGCGCTCATTGAGGAGTACAGAAACTGGATTCAAGCATGTCACGCACTGATGTCGATCATGAGACCTCACTACTGAGTTACCAACGTACATGTCTGCGCCGGGAACAGGGAATCAGGATGTCATTCTAAGAGGACGTCTTTAAGCGCAACGGCCAGTACCTCGTCACTGTCATGAGTCGCTTCAGCGAACTCATTTGGGTCCAGATGGAACCCACCGCCTCCTTGTGTCATCCTAGCCCCAGGATTCACGATGGACTTAAGAACGATAAGGTTTCCGTGAAGCGGACTTCTGCCGTATCTTCTTTCAAAGTCGCAGGCAGCGCGCCAAGAAGCCGGCAGCGCAAGGTAGATTCAATGAAGTAAGTCACTGGGGCCCATAAATGAAACCGGACATGAACCCACCACTGATAGAGAAAGAGACTGAAGAAGAGCGGGGTTTCGAAGTCGTTGCTGCACGGCAAACTGGTAAGGATGCTGAAGTTCATCTTTTCCATGCACAGCCCTCCGGCTGTCTTGGCGCGGTTTCGAAGACTAGTTACCTGAAATATGAACACTCTATTAAGAAATACAAGTTGAACTAGGCGCAGGCGCTTAGAGCGCCCCAAGTCTCTCGCGCGCGACAGGTTGCGCGCCCAACCCCGCGGGCCAGCGCGCCCGACCGCGCACCTTCAGATTTGGCGCGCGCGCACAATCGCGCATGCGGCGGCGTCGGAGCCCAGAATCCTCTCGCGAGCGACTTTTGGAGCGCCTAGACCCATGTTCTTCAAGGAACATCCTAGCTCCAAAAAGTCGATCTTTGTGGTGTCACGTGCATATTGTAAGGCTCAACGACAGCCTTTCCAATCCCTTCTAAAGAGCACAGGCGCATTCTGATCTGGCCAGATTAGATCGAGCAAACCAGCAGCGCCTTTCTTCATCGGGAGCCCTGAAAAGCATGACGAGACAATACACATCAAGGTCCTCAATGTCGAGATAGGGATTTTTTTCGCCGATTTCCAGCGAGGAGACCAATCAAACCGCTAGAAGTCTAAGGATAGGCGCCGGGAAAAAGGGAGCTTTGAAAAAGTTACACAAACCGAAGCATTCAACTCGTCCTGTGGCCTCAGGCTTTCCATGATAGCTTAGAATGCGCATCGGGCGAGCGTTTCACAATCCTCTTGCAAAATTTTCCATACTGGCTCAGCTGGAGTTGAGCATGTCGGTGAAATTTTCCATCGCGCCTCACCAACGTGTGTCGTTCACAGCCAAGGTCTAGTACGTGCATATCGGTTGCAACCGGTTGCATCAGTTGAATTTTGCAGCAGAGAAGCAATGACGGATTGTCGGCCAAAGGGAAATAACGTCCCGTAAGAGAAATTTACGGGACGTAAATGACTTAAAGTTTTACATACGTCCTTTACGTCTTATAAAAGGACGTTAACCTGGTTGTTGATTGAGCTAATTATGAGCTGCCAGAATTAGGATAAACAACAGGGATTTTGTCGACGTCATGCAAACAACGTCAGGGATAGGGCTGAATCGGGTAAAGCACAGCACGTGAACGCGAAGTCGAGGTCCTTGAGCCCATTCGTAAGCGTTGAATTATCTCCTTACTTTGAGATGGATTCAAAAGCTCGCACCGCCAACTCGCTTGCTATGCTTTTAAATACAACGACGGTACCCGAACCAGCCTCAGACTTCAAAGGCCTGATCTGGGCGAAGTCCGGATCTCTTCGGTCACGGCTGTCAGCCCAGGAAGAGCAGTAAGAACGTCTTGTGAGCGCCCTCAAATTCGTTCAAACGACATACGACAGGTTCAAGTGAAATAGCTAGTCGTATGCGCATGAGCGGCACCGCTATAAAGGTGGCCCCGTCTCTGAAAACAGGTGAAAGAAGCATGATAAAAATGAGCGATACTTTTGGAACGTGCTCGAATCCATGCAAAGCCCTGGATGAATCGATCCGGCGCAAGGTCCAAATGCGAAGTGCTTCTGAGGCATCTGGATCATCTTTACAATAAACTCAGTTGGCCGAAGCCTGCCACTGGCAAATTGTTTGCATGGGGACTATGTTTCATGCCCGAGCTTTGCGATTTCTACATCGCGTCGTTCAACCTTTAAAAGGACACAAAATTGACACAGTGAGGAGCGCGATTGGCAGGAGCCCAGCCTTTGAAAGCACAATCCCTCCAGGTCTCTCGGAATTTCCAGGAGCGGTTCAGAAGGAGCCTCTCAAGAAGCTCTGAGAAGCATATGCATGACAGACGGTGGCACAGGCTTCAAAAAACGACCGGCTGATGAATCATAGCCGCCACAGATCATTCGTTCGCAGTTCCTTCATGCCCTTAACGTCTTTACAGGACGAAGTTGAAGAAAGGAAACAGAGCAGCAGGGCCTTAGCTTCTTTTATTGGGACCAGCCTTGCTTTGCTTCCTCACGGCAGCTGGACACGCTGCCAGTGCTGAACCATCTTCACCATTCACTTCAGAAGAGTGCAGCCGGATGCACCCTCAGTCCCGGCGTCGACCTTAAGCCAACGAATGCCCGCACGTACAATCGAAAGACAATGTAAAAACTGCAAGTGCGTCAACAAGGCTAGCCTCAACCACAGAAAACCAATGAGAAGTGGCGTGCATCTTCTCGTGGAAGCGCCTGTTTTCATAGCATATGCACAAGCGGACCTATCAGCTATGGTGGGCACTTTACCAGGGTCGATGTGTCCAACCTCATCGAGACATTGAAAAGGATTTCATGCGAGTTGAGCATCCAACGCCTGGTGGGCGACCTGATTCAAATTACAGATTGTTTAGAGTCTGGGATCCAAGACAACCCAGGACTATTAGATGCAGACGCGATTGACAGCTCATGGCATTCTTGCCTTGAGCCCACCCGCAAGTGACCTTTGAACGTGCCGCTGAAGCGTTTTTCGCAAAGCTGCCTAGTCTGGGAACTATTTGGAAGACCAGAAATCAGTCTCTGCGTTACGTCTCTTTGAGAACGCAGCTGATGGCCTTCTGAAAAGTACCAGAAGGTACTTTCTCATCACTGGGATCCGGATGAAAGAAAGGTGGGATATGAACACGGTACACAGCAAGGCATCACATCGGACGAAATGATTCCACGTCCAAGCTGCTATCCAGCGAGGTGGGACTCAAAAAAGCTGCGGCAAAGTCTCAAAGATTCGAGAGAAGTGGGACATGACACTGGGCGATGCATTAAAGGTTCCACCTTGTCCTGTCGCCTCGAGCTGGCCAACGAAGGGACTTTGAAGGGGTTCTGCATGATGTTGCTGACGTCGATATACTGGCTCAGCTGTTGTAACGAAGAAGGAGGTGCGAAGCTTGCAATGTGCCTCACAATACAGATTTCTCACAGCCAGATCGGACCCAGCACGCGCAATTTCTATCACAATATATATCACGTGTATTGACGTGTAAGGAGGGTTGCTTCGGTGGATTGAGGGCAGCATGTCCGGCTGGCGCAGAAATTTTCGAATATTCGCCACTGCCCATTAATCCAGTTTCTTCGGAAAAACGACGAGAATTAAGAGTTTCGAATATATAGATCGAATCCCTTGGATCTTAAATCTTGAGCAAGCGCTTAAGGTGCAGCTCTCAAAGAGTCCTTTTGACGAGGCGCCCATCTGTGCGCTCATATGGCAAAGGCGTGCAGTTCAGCACAAAAACCGCCGCAGATCGAGAGGATGCAAACGAATGCTTCTTAGAAAAGAACGTCGTATCTGTGAACTATCGTGCCGGCTCAGATGCGGGTAAGCAGGCATGACGCAATCGTCATCACCGTGGTACGCCTCCCTGCCAGCAGAGCCTCTGAGACCAGCCAATTCAGATTTGAGCAGTAGAGATGATAGAGGTGGGGGACTGACTGTGAAACCAGCAAGCCTTGAGATTGTTGTTATAATGGACGAGCCCTCTCAAGGGCTCACAAGAAACGCGGTCACCAAGCGTTCGGATTTTTGCTCAAAGCAATGCAGTACTTGCAAATCTTCCCGCTTGCAAACGACAGTGGTGTCCCAGACCGTTGGCAAGAAGGAAGTCAGACGCAAAAAGCGGAAGTGCAATCGTTGAAAAGGTGTAACTTAAAATTTGTCGCCCGATCAAGCTCAGAACGGCGGGCATCAACGGCGGCTGCCGAACCCCTTACGAATCGAAGACGCGCATGCAGCTTGGAGCCACCAGCAAAAGATTCAAGCCGGCTGTGCGAGTGCGGCAATGCGAAGCAACTTGCGCGCGCGAGAATTTCGGGCCTGATCATTGTCTCGAAGTACCCCGTAATCATCTCCTCAGAAAGCGAGATTGCAACCAACATCTTGCACGTGATCAGGGGTCAGAGGGGCACTCGAAAGTTGATTGCCAATCAACTGGTAAGTGCGCGCAACTCAGCGCTGTTGATTTTCCTGAAACGGAAAGCTGGCTTCCCAGTGAAGTTGCAACGGATGCGGCTTGGCGATATCATGTGCTTGCCAGGCTCCGGCTTGTCATTACCAGCTTCCGCTGTCCCTCTGACTCTCAGCGAGTCATTCAAGATCCAGCCCAAGAATGATTGTTATGTAGGGTTAGACACGCTTGAGTTCAAGATGCAGAAAGTGCTTATATAAGAACCACGCAGCGCTTATACAAAAACCAGGAGCGCTTCTAAATGTACAAACGCAGCCACCGGCAATCATTTTGCAGGTGGAGGGACTCACGGCTGCCTGGCTACTTGACACGAGCCCTCCGAGCGCAACAACACCTGGGCTCATTGGAACATCGAATTAACAAGATGCGCAGCCAGAAAGAGCATAATGCAGACGACGCATTCGCTACTAAAGCTTATCAAGGAGGAGAGAGCCGTACTTCTTTGAATAACAAACACGAATATTGCCGCTTGGCTGTGGGGAAGAATTGAAGGACTTGTCTTGTAAGTTCGTGCAGACCACATCGATTTCCGTGCACTGCGGCGCCTTCAAAGGACAACATCTAAGAATCTTCTGGTGCATAAACAGACGTCAGATCGTCACAACAAAACTTTCGAAACGGCACAGAAATCTGCCACAGGTTTTAATCAGAAGGTCCCCGCCCATCCGTAACCCATAGACGACGGTCTTGCGAAAGATTCTCCAGCCGATCAACCTTAGTGAAACTGCTGCTTCCTTGCAAGCTATTGATGATGCCCGGATCAGCCTCAGAACTCGAGATCAGGAAAATTCATGTGGGCGTACGTAGCCCGGAACGGTTCAGTCACGGCTGTCTTCTGCTTAACTCTAGTACGAAAAGATAAGGAGCAGCCTTAAATCTCGCTACAAAGACATAAAGCAGGCTTTTGTACGACGGAAATTTTCGTTCGCATAGGTGACCTCCGAAGACGGCCGACCCATCGGCCGGGCCCCATGCTTCAAGAATCCGCACCACTTCCAAGTGGGCTTCGTTCCAATTCCTCACAAAATCCCTCAGCGGGTTAAGAATTGCCAAAATCCAAATGTTATTGTATTCTGCTTCCTGCCCGACCTTCGAGGCATTCAGAGCGGACCAACCAACCTCTAAGGCTTACGTGAGGTTACAGAAAGGGTATATATGGCAACCAGCAGAAGCCCCCAGGGACAGTTGCGAGTCACTTAAAAGCCTCAACGAGCGGGGAGAGAAAGGTAGAGCTATTGAAGCGTTTACGCTAGTGAAAGACGATGGTAGTGGCTTCAATACGGATGGTCTCCGCAATACGGATGACCCGGATAGCTTCTTGAAAGTTGCTCTCAAAAGATCAAGGACTGTATCATAGCCACCGCTCCGTTAGTATTTACCCCCTTAATACGTGACAGTGAGTTATCGAGATTTTGAGGGCGGTTTCAAACTGCAGAAGCCCAAGGTGCGTGCATAGGGAAAAATGATCGAACGGCTAAATCAGTTTGTCCACACGAAAGGTTGGTCCTACCCTATCATGGGTAGCTCACAGTTATTCGTGAGGTACGCGAGCTCACTTATAGCAAGCCAAAGGCGACGTTTTTGACAATTTGATCCGCTCAATTGCTTGCCGAATTCGGTCGTCAGGTTGGTCAGAAGTAGAGAAACAATGGCATATCACATCTCTGACAATGAGGCGACTGCCCCAGACCAGCGTCTTTGATCCTCACCGCTGACCGGCCTAGTACAGAATCTTTTCCGTCACAAAGACTAGCAGCACGTCAAAAGCAACTTGACCATCAAGACATTTTGAGGTCAGCTCTCAATTTATTCATTGCGAGCCGGCGAGTTCAACCGAGTATTCTTCCAAAAGGCAAACGAAACGATCATACGAAAGGCATCGGGCAGCCTGTCGTAAAGCAGCCCGGAACTTTATCCTATACTTGGGGCCACACTCTGCTAAAGGGCATCACCTCGGCCCCACGAAATGGGTGTTTATGAAAAGCAGTCCCCTCACAGATGCACGTACAAGGCCGGCTCAGGAGATTTCAGAATGCAAGACGGAAAGAAGGGTCATGATTGAAGTCTGTTGCCAAGGCTCGATTAGGCATGCACCGACTTTGTTCGACGATCGGGAGGCTTAATGAAACATTGAAGATTCTGTATTCAGAACGACATGAATGCTTCAATTAAGGAGAGAAGATTTCTCTTTGTTACTCGTGGTTCATGACATACCAGTCACCCTCCCTCTGAGACGCCTGCTCAGACCATCTGATCATCACCACTAGTGGCTGCAAGACTTTGTCTACTGGCAACCGACCAAAACGCGCATCCAACGCCGGCCGCGCCGCGTTGGATTGAACTTCAATGGCGCGGCCGGGCGCCGGGTTGGATTGAACTTTGGCGCGGCGCCGCGCCAGTTGACCGTGCGCTGACGCGTGCGCCTGTCGGGGCGGCGCGAGTCTCAAATCCCACCCAACTCTTTCGGCCGTCGGATGAAGAGGGTTTAGCCGAGCGCCGTCGATAGGCGATTCTGCCGAACTGCACACAGAGTGCCCGGTTTGGCTCGGAATACCATAAGCTATGGGCCTCAGAGTCACTGAACTGAGCCTGGAAGGTTTGCTCTGACACACTGCGTTTGCCAGGCTTGCAAAAC
>DF237519.1:0-51857 GCA_000708835.1 Klebsormidium nitens
CACTTCGCGCGCCCACTCGCGGACTAAGCGTACTCGTTACCGGTGGTGCTAACAGCTAAGTGGCGGTCACGGGGAGACGGGGCAGTACACCGGTTGGTTTCGTCATACCTAAATTACAAAAATCATGATGCACTGGCTTCCACTACCTAGGACCAGAAGCCACGTTCAACTTCCATCAGAGTCCAGACGGTATTATATGACAAAAAATCTGTGTGCCCTTTTTGGGTTCTGGTCATAGCTTCCACCAGGCTGCGACAGTGGCCATCTCTTCCTCCTTCCTGCATTGTTTGACACATGCAAGGCCTCGTCTGGGCTGTTTGGGGTGTGCTCAGTGTGCTCTATCCTGACTCAGAGCAAGAAGTGCTTCCTGAAGTTCTGGTGTCGTCCGAGGGTCTTTAGAAAAAGCCGCAAAAAATGCAGACCCTGGGTTAGCTGAATAGTGGGTTTGGCAAAATCCGGGCCAGGATATTGATGGCATGAGACGTTCACCTCTTGACAGTTTTTAAGGTTACCTGTTCGAGCCATTGAACCCGCCGACCACTAATAATAGGCAAGTTAGCCACAGACCATGCTTTGAAAAGATGTATTCACACAGAAACCATCGGATCTGCTAGACAAGACGAGGTACCGGTGTGAATACCTTGATTTCATTACCCCGGAAACCAACTACGAGGGTTGACTGTAGAGGCTGCATGCAGCTTTTCCCAGCTCGAAGTGGTGCACGCTTTTGTCATTGATCAGGAGTCTGTTGTCGCCTGCTTGCAGTGGCACCTCGCTTTGATCGTACATGACCGAGCCTGAGAGTGCTGGATTGTGCCGCCTTATCCCGTTACAACCAGGAACACTTGGTGTCACAGAATGCAGGAGGATCGGGGGGATCAAGCAGATGCCGTGGACTTTGACAAAGAAGCTGTTCACGAGAAGGAGGAATTCCTACAAGGAGGTGTGTGTTTCAATCATATGCAGTTGGCCTTTGAGAGTGTCATATGAGAAACTTCCGAAACAATTTTTTGCTAGTTCACGCTGTTTTCAAAAATAGATGTTTCTTCCCACACTTTTTCATCGTCCCTTGCAGTCGTTTACCCACACCTCTATTGCAACAGCTGGGATAGGATCCAGTCTCAAAATCGATCACACCAGAGTGCTTCGTTCAGCACTTTTTAGAAACTGAAGTGTGTGTGTAGAGTACGCTTTCTGGGTATGGTCCTGAGCAGCGTGTCTCGTGAGGCACCTTTTAGGAGCGGTCCGTTCTTCCCTCACCTGTTCTTGTTGGGCTGGCCAGGTCATTGCTTCCAAACCACATGAAGATCAGATTGACTGAAGGGCATTTTCTTAACTGACGGGCATTCTCTTGACCCGCGAGATGTTTGGGGCAATCTATCATCCCTTCCCTGAGTTCTAAGAGCCGCCTTCTATCCTGGTACCGCATATACATTCTGCAAATGCTTGCTTCGCTTAGGCTGGCTTTGTACTTAGGATAAGTGTCATGTTTCCCTGAAGCAAACTCATCTTTCTTGGGGTGTTTGGTCCTCTTCAAATCGATTTTGCTACGGGTATTTTGACACAAGCCTTGTCCTCAACCTACTTTCGTTTGCTCATGTCTAATATTCTGGATTCGCCGCTCTCAAGGTTCTTTCTCCTACCTCGACAAAACTCCGCTTCTGCACGCCAGAAAAGTCAATCTATGCACAAGCACTTGGATTCAAGTTCAGTGTTCATTATTTCTTCTAAACGATTGTTTTCATTATGACTGAATTTGTCTGTACATGGTTGAAACCTTCTCATACTGATGCCCCTCCTTATCATAACCCCGGAAACTTGGATTAAGAAGGTGCTCCTCCATTGTGCAGTAACAGACGTGCTTCTCTGGAAGCGGCCGCTCCTCACCGTCCTCATGCTGGCGTCAGCAACCCTCTCGTACTACCACCTTGTCTTCCGCTACCCTGGGATTGTCTCGCTCGTGGCGGACGTGCTTCTGATTCTGACGTGCGCTGCTGGGGTAGTCAAGGTCGTGGCCAAGCAATTTGACATCAGGTGATTCTTCCTTCTCGCTTTTCTATTGTCTATATTCATTTCGAGAATGTGTCCACTGGGGCCTGTTACCAAACTATGTAGTGCAGGAATATTTTTACTGAAGTATGACTGCTTTGTCGATCTTCATCGCAGGGACTAGGCCTGGTTACGCCCTCCTAAAACTTTCTATGCTAAAGAAAACTGTCTGGAGATAGCCACTATCCTGTAGTAGTAGCATTACTGTCCTCCTTCTACTACTCCAGAGTGGGACCCAGAACGAGCTCTCTGGATTACGTCCATGGTTCAATCAGTCTTGGAGTTGTCTTCGAGTTAAACTTCCATAGCCATTTTTGTATATTAAACAAGGCCCCCGAAAAGACAGTTTCTTGAAGACTCGGTCACCTCTGTCCTGCAAAGGTTGCCACATTCAAGGTAAATCAGACCTATGTTCGTTGTTGCATGCGAATCTCGAGCTCGCCCTTCCAAAGCCGGTCTTTTGCTCAAAAGCAAGGGTGCTTTGAACATCAGTCTGCAGGACCAAGCAGATGCATTCCCTGTTCGCAGCCTCCGGTATGTGCCCCGGAGAGGAGTGTCCAAATCCTCGTTTTTTAGCCTATCCCATCTTGGAGGTACGGTCCAGAGCCTGACTCTTAAAACAGATTCTGGCCTTATATTCATCCGAAACAAGGCTTTCGGGACAAAACTTTGGTCCGCAAGATCGGACGGTTGCTTTTTTGACAGCCGCCTTCCTTATGCGCCCCGGTTTGGGTTGGTTTTTACCCATCGTTCGAGTTTTGGGGAACTGGTCCCAACCTGTCCTAAAACCAACCTTTTATGCGGAAAGTTTAATTATCCGAGAGATTCTGTCTCCCGAATCATAATTCACAAAACAAACCCGTTCCTCCTCTGCAGTCTCCAGGACGTTCCACCGTACGAGGTGTCCGAAACCACGTCCGTGTGCATCGTTGCGTCCATCGTTAACACACTGGGGGCCGCAGAGGGCGTCCTAAGGGGGGCCGCCAACGGGCAGGACTGGAAGCTGTACGGCAAGGTGAAGTCCTGGCGAAACTTGACTTGATTCATGAAAAAGAAACGAAATCTGGCTTCATTTTGTTCCTTAAATTTCAAGGTTCGTCGCTGCTGTGCTTCTTCGCCGCTCCTCCTCCGTTTTTTCCTGCCAGCCTCCAGTGGTTTCTTCGAAGATGCGTGTCAAGTAGCTATGATGGCGGTCAGTAACTTTCTGGCGGGAGTATCGGACCCGTTCACTTTTGACACGTTCAGCCTGTTTTCTTGAATTCTTCCTTCAGTATGCTTTTGTTTTCAAGGCAATCCGCTCGTGGGCGCCGCTCCTTCGTGTGTCTCAGCTCCTAGACTCCCTCTGCGAGGCGTCTTGTGAAGTTCGCACATGGGTGTGTCGTTTCGGATATTAAGACGTGAGATCGCGCTGCATTTCAGGGCTCTGCCTCCTTGCTAGCGAAGCTTTTGCAGTGCTCGACATGCTGTGCCGCTTCGCTTCCACGATTGACCACCGTTGAATGCCTATTGAACGGTCTTGCCTTGTACGAGGCTCTCTCGATTGCGTTTGAAGGGGTGTCCTCGACCGTTGATCGCCCTCCCATTGCGAAGGAATCAGATACAATCTTTTCGAAATAAAAGATTACAAATACCCCGCTGGATCTTCTGACCATGTGACCATGGGCCATCATTTTCAGCAAGGCTTTGCAAGAGTTGGGTTCAAAGTGGGTTTGGTCCGCTGTGACAAATGGTCCGAGATCGTCCCTCTGCTCAATCCTTGATCTGTCCTGCGCACTGCTCAAGACTGGACGAAGTGACTATCTTCGAGAGCAGAAATTGATGTCTTTTTTCGCTTCTTTTCTGACGTCTCTTCCGTATACAGGTCTGCGTAAGCCTGTACATAGCGTCGATTGTCGGACGGGCAGCCTCGGGGGCGACCGTTCTGTTCCTAGGCAAGTCTTCCTATCTCAGTCTCTCCCATCTCCGGGTCGCCCTTTTTCACGAATCGCCAGAGGATTTAGAGGGTCTCACAAGAGACTTGTTTCGGCAATTGCTTGTAGGTTTGGTTGGAAAGAGGCGTGCTTGGGTGTCAGGGGTGCAGGCGTGCAGGGGGAAACGGGGGCGTTTGACACGTCATACGTTCCTTTATGTTGGCTTTAGGCGGCTGTCTCGTTATTCGTTACCAAGTCGGAAGCGGATTCTGCACTATACTGCTCTCCTTAGTACTAAATCCAAGTAGCGACGCGACTGGCTGGAGAGTGGATTGTCATTGACGGTCTCGAAACTAGTGGCTAGTTGCAATCTGAAAGACCCACGTCGCTGCTTCTCTTACCTTCTCATTGAGGATTGTTATGACAACCTATGCTAGGAGACAGTCCTGCGTGAGTTTCTATGACATTGGGTTGAAGCTTCTTCCATTCGGCTTCATTGTAGGCTCTGTCATGCGGTCTTGCCTCTGCAATCTGCAGATCAAAGATCACAGTATATCAAGTGGCTGCAAATTAGCAGCGGTCACACAATCGCACTGCTTTTGCCACTACGTCTGCAGAACGTCGGGAGAGGCTGAAGATCCGTTAAGGACCGGGTGCGAGAACCCGCCAACTGTTCTTGATGGTCCAAATGCAACGACAAAGTGCTTTCGGCAGGGCCTCACGTACTCTATTCTCTGCAGGCACTTGGCTGCTGTTTCTGCTGCCCCCTCTGTTCAGATTGTTGCCATTACCTGAGCTAGCGAAAGAAATGGACTTGGCGGAGCCGCCACCCGGGCAAACGTACGAAGATGTGGAGGACGTCCTGCTGCCCGCTCTGAGTCGGATAACCACTCCCCGACCATCGCTTCAATAAGCCAGGGTGGTCAAGAGCATTGGATCTTTGTTGAAATTATCAATGTGCTGGTCATTTTAAGGAAGTAAACCCACATGCTTTGTCCGGTCAACCATGTCTTCAAAAAGGCCCAACCTTACAAGCATGCATTCGATTGTGTGCAATGTCGTCCAGATTCCGTCTGAGTTCAACGTTCATCCTGATGTACGATGTGAATCAAAGCGTGACACTCTGGAGGTTCATGACCATTCAATTGGTCCAGCATTCATGTATTTATGCAATGCCAGCCGCTATTGGCGTTAGTGACTGCCTGGCACTGGCGCGTGTGGATTGAATGACATGCATGTGCCATGGACTCAGCCGCAGGAGATCCTCAATGTGATCATTCCCAAAGCATGGCCGCCCGGGGAAGTTGATGGCGAGGCCACATGGCCGGTCACTAGCTCACGCCTTTGCAGATCAAATATCGAAATGGGGTAGCGCTAGCGCTTTATAACTCGAGCCTACAGTCTCGACGAGTGACCGCGCGGCCGTCATATAATTAAAGCTGCATGCATGGCTGATTGATCCGCCATGCAGATTACTTGATTGTACTTGACTGCGTGCGCGCCCATGCAGAACTGCTCCAAGCTTTTTTTGGGGAAAACGGGAGTTTTAATTTTACAGATCACGATGTAGGCTGCAATTGGCTCGATGAAGAGCTCTCGCGTTTGCAACTGTTCGAGTACCTAATAACAGCCAGGCTAACATATTCATGCATCCAGCCTCACTTTCTGCACATCAAAGAATTGACCATGATGAAGACGTTGCCTACTAAAGAATATAGAATAGATAGATATTGCATGTGGTACTGCAGATTAGGTGCATCATTGCAAACTTGAATTCGAGATTCTAGATCAATTCAACTTAACAGCTCCCACTCTTATAAGTGCGGCCAAGTTATTAGCAGTCTGCCTAGAAATCCAAGCCTGAGAAGATGGTCTTTGGACACAAATATCCGTACAGCTCATGTCTCTGTCCAGAGGAGCGACTAGCCCTCACCATTGCTCATATCAGCTGCTACTTGCGAACCTTTAGTCTTGCATGATAATCAATTGACTGTACCTAAACGTGTCGCTACTTAAGCAATATGATCTGCTACAGTAAAGCTGAACTCTCTGTTATCTATGCTGAGCCTACCAACGACCACAACCCGCCTACTTGCTGCTTCTTATTTTGCGCGTACACTGGCTCCTATTTTACACCTTACCGACCTCTAGTCAAAAACGAGGCCACTCAAGCCTGATATGCCAAATGAATGAGACTAACTCCAAAGCTCAGTCTTACCCTACAATACGAGGAGCGATCCTGCTACGCCCGCCAAAGACCTCCTTTTGCTTATTACTGGGGTCAGAAGACTGGGGCTTCCTCGCCGCGCACCGAATCACTTAGCAAACGAAAGAAGATATGTCGACTTGCACTACCGCACTCTGTCTGTGAATGATGCCTCCTCATGGCGTGGTCAGGGCTTACTTTCTTACTTGCGTACTCTCTTTTTTTTTCTCACAATTTGTACAGCGCTAATCTCTCCGCTGCTCTTACTGGGGCCGCCATCGAACTTGTCATCTGGTGACCATCAAGCTCTGTCAACGGCCGTCCCCCTGGCTCCGTTTGACGCGACAAATTCCACCCATTCGCCCCAACCACGCGTTTCCTTCTTCCTGCTTTGCCGTTTCGGCACTCTGCTCTTAGCACTTCTTCAATATCGCTCTTCTCTTGTCCACCCAAACCCGCCGTCATATCAGACCCGACCTCCAACAGACCTTACCAAACCCATCCTTTTCCACTTCAAACCGAACCTCGTCTCCGACTGCGCCCCCGCCTCGATCCTCCCCCATCTCCCCAATACCGTTAAATTCCACCCTTTTTCAGAAACTCAGATCCCCGTCCTCAACCCCTAGACCCCCGCCCTCAGAGCTCTGAACCCTTTTTCTCAAATCCTAACCCCTCTTCCTCATAGCCGTACTCCCCACCCGCTCAAACCCTTAACCAACGCCCCGAACCCTAACCCCCCTCAAACCAGAATCCTCAGCAATCCCGGCTGCGGCTCCGAGAAGTTGACCCGCTCCTCCTGCAGGAACTGCTCCACTGCCAGGGGCAGTCTCGCGGGCGTTCTCGCCCCCTTGGTGTGATGCCCCGTCCCGACGACGACGTAAATCTGCTGGCGCTGACGGGTGTGCGCGGCCTGCGCCTTCAGAGCGGCGAGTTCGCGCTTCAGGATGGGGATCGCTTCTGCCACGTGGAGGCCATGGAGGTCCAGCATCGGGGGATCCCCCGGGCGCCGGGGGTTGCGCTCAGCAAAGATGGCCTCGCCGGCGCGCGCATGGGCAGCCTAAAATGGAGAAGGAAGCAGATCTTAGAGCGAGTCAAAAGAGCAATGAAACTGGGACGACAAGCCAGCCAATAATTGGCAATTTTTGACAAGAGTGAAGAGCCGAAAGGCCGGGTGAACAGGGCTGCGGAAAGGCTGGGGAACTGGAAACTAAAATCGCTTTCGCTTGAGATGAGGCTGGGTCCCAGATGATAGCCAAAGTCCGCAAAAGCTCATGTGCAAAAGCACTTCAGCTCTTGTTTGCAACGGCCGTGAATCGCATCTCGTCGAGAGACAAAGAAGCACATTTAAGCAACATGACGACGCGCACAGTAGCAGGAAAACAAGAGCAGAATAGCAAGCGACGACTGCCCACCTTCATCCTCTCGTTGTGCCACTGCCCCTTGGCGCTCAGCTGCTTCGCGAGGGCCTTGTTTCCGGCAAGATACGCCGCAGTCGCCTGCTCAAAGCATGCGTTTCTCGCCCTCGCATAATCGCGCGCCTCATCCCTCAGCTGGCCGTACATTCCCGCAACGGCATCCCCAGTTTCGAGCCAGGGGGGTGGAGACTCCCCACGAGGGACCCCCCTGGGGAAGTCGCTCCGGCGCGGGGGGGGTGCATCGTAGGCCCAGCGGCTGGGGGCGTTTTGGGCGGCGGCGGCCTTGCGGACAGCGGCGGCGAAGTCTTGGACGTCTGCCTCTCTGCAAGTGGGAGAGATTTGACGAGGATGAGAACGACATTTGGTCGTAAGGGTACTTTAGCAATGCTTTAGAGGCTCCCTTTGGAACCTTTTACCATTGCCGTGTGCTTTCTTGAGATGTTCTTGATGGTGCCCACAGACAAAACGTACGAAGTGTCGAGGACACTCTTTCTAGGATTCCATCAGACACTCTTGGGCAGCACTCGCCAGACTTTGGGTCACGACGCATCAAGTGACACCGATCTCATCTGAGGGAGAAGCTGACCAAACGGACAAAGGCTTCAATCCTGACTTCAACCTATAACCAGTCTATGATTCAAAGCCCGTTGCATAGAGGAACTTAACAGCAGACAATGGCTCCAACGACTAAGCCTTACCTGGCTTCTCTGTGGGATGGGAATGGTGGTTCTCCTCCCCCAAGGGCAGGGAAGTCGTTCATGCCCAGGGAAGGAGGCGGCGGCGGGGGCTGGCGTCTCCTGACAGCACTGTTGCCCTCCTGCACCTGGGGTACAGAACGAAGATACTTTGAGAAATTATTCGACCCAGAAGCTATCGGCACTAGTCACGCCAATCCAGGATTTTCCCCAATTTTTGACACGACAAGAAGATCTTAGTGAATGACAAGAGAGAAAGTGATTAGGGAAGGTTCTGGACGCAGCACAAAACAAGCACAATCACAAGCAGATAGAAAAAAGCCAGAACTCGACTTGACTTAACAGTGGAAACAACTCTGAACAACCCAAAGTTCTGACATTACAGTGCGCAAGATGTTATGACGTTCACCCAACCTTCGCAATCCTAAAGCTATACCCACCTCGAGCTGAGTCAGCATCTCCATTGTCAGCGCCAGGTCACAACCGTTGGAGAAGAAAATCTCCGCCAGTCCCTCCGCAGGGAACCCTGGGAATTCCGCCGCCAGAACTTGCACGGGATCCGGCCCCGTCTCCTCAATAGGTGGACCCCTCATGCCCCCGCCCCTCATCGGACTGGGGGGGAAGTCGTATCCAAGAGGGGGGGGTGGACCGCGGGGCGATGGGAACCCCCTGCCGAAGCCCCGAGGACCAAACGCCGGGTCGAAGTCCGGTCTCATGCCGCGGGGGGATGGGAACGGGGGGTGGTCGAACCCCCTGTCGAAGCGGGGGGGAGGGCCGTCGTCGAGCCGGCCCCTGGGGGGTGGCGCGTCGAAGAACTCGCCGAAGCCAGGACGGACTGGCTCGCCCATGTAGTCTAGAGGGGGGGGTCCGTCGAACGGCCGGTTGAAACCGAAGGGGGGGGGTCCCCGCAGGTTCTCGCGGCTGGGGGTGCGGTGCGCGAAGGGGGGGGGACCTGGGGGGGCGGACGGGCCCAGCGCAAATCGCGGACTGCCCCCCGGGGGGGAGTGGTCCAGGGGAGGGGGTCCGCGGAAGGGGGGGGCAAACATTGCGTCGCGACGGGGAGAGGGGGGGATGCCAAGGCTGCCTTCGCTCCCCCTGCGGTGGAAAAGGGGGCCCTCGCGGGGGCTGAAGTCGGGGGGGAAGGGGGCGCTGTGTTCGGGGAGCGTGCGGCCCCCCCTGAAACGGGGGTCGAAGCGGCCCTCCTCGGAGAGGTCCATGGCCAGGGGGGGCAGGCGGGCGAGGTCATCGTGGAGCCTGTACGAAAAAGGAAAAGGGGCGTTGTCAGATTGGCTCAAACTACACCGACCAGACTTTGTAATGTTGAAAGCAAACAAGGATGGCCCTGACAAGATCCAAGTAACGGTTGTTCGGATTGGTTCTGCAACAGTACCAGCGGTCATGACATCGACTCGAATTGATCAGGAGTTGCGAAAGTGACAATCAGCTGAACAGAAAATTTGATCAGAAACACAATTGCTATGATAGAAAGCCAAAGCCACAACCTTTTACTTCCATAAACCGTGGCAAGCTTTCATATCCGAAGAACTTCAGAAAGCAGACAAGCTCAGCAGCACACTGACCTGCGGTCAGCCTCAAACTGCGCGCGCCTCATGTCCTCTTGGCTGCGCCTCCCGTCGTCTGGCACTCTGATAGGCATGCCCATGCTCTCCCCCCTCATCGAGTTCATCGAGACACTCCTGTTAATCTCAGCACCCCGCAGCACATCGTCATACGCACCAGGGGGGAAGGCCCGAGACTGGGCCCCAGGGCTGTGGCTCCCCCCTGAAAGAGTGCTCGGGCTGCCCCCCCGCGCCAAACTTGCGCCGAAGATCATCTCGTCGCTCATCTTGAGAAGGTCCCTCGGGAGCGACTCCTCGCCAAAGTGGAAATCCTCCGGGAGGCCGCCGAAGGGGGGCTCTGGCGCGCCCGTGTTGATCTTCCGGGGGGCAGACATCGCTGGTATCTCGACCCCCTCACTCCCTGGGCTCTCTGACAGGGGGGCTTGAGAGTCCGCCTTCTCTGACTCGCTCTTGCCCCCCTGAGGAGGTACAAACTCGGCCGCATTGGGGTTGAGACTCAGTGCCGCCAGCTGTAAGCTCGTCAGCCCACTATCCTCGTCCCAGGGGGATCCCCCATGCCCCAGCTCTTCCTTCTCCTCACCCCCCTTTTTTTGCCCCTCATTCACCCCCCCCTCCTCGTCATCCGAAGACGAAGCCTCCGGGCTGCTTTTAGAACTGGGCCGCTGGGCCTGTGCCAAGGCCAGGCCACTGAGGGCCTCTTTCTTGCTAAGGGACTCCAGGCTGCTCGGGCTGGTCATGTCAGAAAGCGGGCTCTTTGGGCTGCACTCAAAGATATCCTGGTCAGCCTTAACCTCGTGCTTAATCAGCGCCAAACCCTCGTTCTTGACCATCGGCATACCCAGCTCAAACATCCCCTCCGGAAGCTGCTTCTGGGCTCCCTCGCTCAAGAGGCGCGACGTCTCAATCTTTCCCGGCGCGCTTTCCGACACGTTGAACCCCGTGAACCCCAGCGAATCCAGCCCCGCCAGACCTCCATTCCCCCACAGACCCTTGACCCCCTTCACCGGCACAGGTACCCCTTTTGCATTTTCCGGCCCATCTTCGTTAGACTGCCCGTTCTCCCCAACCACTGACAGGGCGCCACCTGGCACATAGCTCGACTCGACACTTGTCGCACTCAGGTCCTTCGCCGCCAGCTCCTTCTTGTCCTCGTGGTCCGAGGCTCTGCTGGCAACCGAACAGCTGCTGGCTGGGCGGCTGAGGCCCCCAAACGGGGGGGTGCTTTTCCCCTCTTCCTTGCCCCCCGGAGACTTCCGAGCAAGAGGAACTGGGGCAACTAGATTGGCCGCATTGTTGAGCTCAGCAGAGCTAGCGCTTGAGAAGTTGGAAATCGCCGACATGCTGCGCTTCATAGCGGGGTTGAGAGAAGATGAGGAACTAGATAGGGAGAAGTTGGAGCTCCAGTAGTCGCGGTAGTCGTCCCGCGGCTTCCCGGCAGCGGCGTTGCATCGAATTTGCTCGAGGAGGCCTTGCACCCGGCCCTCAAGGCCATCCATTCGCAGCTGGAAAAACAGGAATTGACACTCTGTTCGCAAAAGCAAGCAGGATGCTAGAACATGGTGATTCAAGTGTCAAATTGCTGAAGCTATGAAGGAGAGGGACATGGGCCAACATTCACCAAAGTAGAGATGGTCAAAATGGGAGTCCACTGCTTTGAACGAGGAATGTACTTGAAAGTTACACGGAAGGTACCGTGTGAACTCAGAGCTCGGATGCAGCCGTGGTTCAAACATGCTGCAAGAGACCCAGATAGTGTCCTGGTCTCACCATCTGTGATCACAAATAAGAGCTCTTTTTAGCTACACACGAGCAACGAATACAACATGAATCAGTTGAGCTGATGAAAATTTGCATCTGTCACTCACTGTTGGAAGGAAAAGGTGGAGGTTTTCTGTCACTGCTTGAGTGCTCTTGCCATTCTTGTGTTGCATTGCCTCCTCAAAGATGATTCTGCACATCAGAGTACTAGTTTAGGTTAATTTCTGGATCAAGACCTTGGCACAATTCTGCAGCGCGATCCAGCTGGCGGCAAAATACAGCCAAGCAGATTTGACAAAAAGGTCAATTTCACGATCGGCTTTGTCAATACACGTTACACGGGATTTGCATTAAATGGCTGCTGACACAAGAGAGACGGTCTCCGGTGGGATTGCATTTCCCACTCTATGATCGTCCCCCATCAAAACTTATTCTGCTAATGAACATATAGTGAACAGAACCCAATACTCACTCGCTCAGATAATCCACCACGGGCTCGTCCAGCTCGCTGTTCGTCTCCCAGAGGAAACGCGCCACCGCCGGGCGCGCTGCATCAGAAGCCTTCACCTCTGGCGCTCCCATTTTGCAGGAATTGTCGGCCTGCACCATGCATGGGGGTTTATTGTAAGAAGGGGCATCAGAAACAAGAAGGGCTGAAGATGAATGAGAGGTAGAACAAAAATAAGGCAGGAGAGGGCCAAAAAGGATCTAAGAACAAGAGAGCTGGTGATGCGGCCAACTGTAGCCACAGTCTCAGCAGGTGCAAATTTAGGTATCAGCTAGACGGAAGACAGCTCCTTGACAAAAAGTGGCCCATCTCAAACTTCTGTCCTACAAGCTTCCATCTTTCACAACCAAAGAGAACTCGCAACACGATGTAAACCTTTTCCCCTGTTTGAATAGTTCCTACCAAGATTCTTAGCAACTTCGGCAAAGTGCAATTCATGAGCCTCCTTCCGTGCAATTCCAGGCATGTATGAGGAGAACAACAAGTGCCTTCTCCCATAGCCTGTTGGTCAAAGTTATGGACAGCGGGCTGATTCTGAGCTAGTCCAAATATTGAAGCAACACAACTCCACCTATGGCGGCTTCCATGAGAGGACGTGCAAAGCTCTCAACCTCATACCACAGGCACAGCTGCAACAGCTGGACTGTTCCCGCGCACTTGCCAAGCCAGAATGCACTTTCAGGGACTTGCGTAGGGCAAGGCAACAACTCGCCTGGCATCCTCAACTTACACCAACAGCATGCCCAGTGATAATCTTAGTTATAGAAGAGCTACTCAGCTTGATGTGGGTGTGATCTCACAAAGCTTTGCTTGTCCAAGAAAGCTTGACAGCTTGCCAATCTTTTAGGAACATCACGGTCAGCAGTAGAGGTATCCCACACGTGCTTGCATCAGGCACTTGCACCTTGAGGGGATGCCTATCGTGTTTGCTACTTGAGGAGGTGAACAAAAGAAACCCTTGCTGCGAACTTTTGAATTGACCTGAGGGCTCACACTCAAAGACAAACAACCACTCTCCATAACCTGGCCAGCTTTTACTTACGCGTTGAACACTCTCCTGACAAGACAGTCATCCGGATGGTGCGTTAACCGCGGAAGTCACTCCCCAACATGCATTAACAACTCTTGTAAAGACACAGCTCCAAGGCTTGACTTCAGGAGCACGGTCCAACACGACACCCAAGCGCAGCTCACCTAGCTCAGTCTCTTCCTGCTCTTGCGCACTTTCGAGCGGGCACATTCATTTCCAGGTCCTGCAGACGCTGCGAACCCCCTACGCCTTGCTCTGAGCTCTCAGCAGCTGGCCACACAATCTCACGGCCCAGTTTCTCTTGCAAGCAACTCAGACAGCAGCTTCCGCCGAAGCAGACCTACCTACCGTGCTGCAATTGCCTGCCTACTGTAGAAGGAAGCCATGCCCTTCCGGGTTCCCTCTGCCATTGGTAGGAGGTAGCCATAGAAAGCTCACCGGTTTTACCGGTACGTGGTATTCTCTGCTTCTTTTTGCAAGCCATGTGCGGAGTCAAGATGCCGCGTACCCTAGCGTCTGGGGATTCCCATGTGGGCATGCCCCCGAGCAAGAGGCCAAGAATTGATGACGAGGCTTGCAACTTGGAATCTCCGATAAATACGGTAAGGTTCCCAATGTTCCAGTCATTCTCATGTTCAGCTTGTAATGGTGCCTTATGACCTCCAAGAAAGTCTGAAGAATCAAACGATGCCGGCACAGGGAGCATCAAACAGTTGAGAGGCGGTTACCGAGCCACACCTTGCTTTAAATGCTGGGGTTTTCCGTACATGGGGCCCAGAAGGACCCCGAAGAAGGGCCCCCTGAAACTAGTGATTCCGTATCTATCCCCCTGAAATAATGAAGTCCGATTCTGGAAAAAATTTCACGTTCCCGGAATCCAGTGTTTGGTTCCTCTTCAAGGCGGAAAAGGAATCTTTTGATCCGTTCATCTGCGCCGTCGATGACCCCACTTTTCGCTGGCATTACACACTCTGGGAAATCACATGCCAACCAGAGGATTCCGGTGCCAACACCTACCCAGGTACAGCTGGGTACGGTATCTCCCTACCTACGGTACCTGTAGGCTGTAGTCGAGTACCGGTAGGTACCTAGCTGGAGCCTGGTCGGACCGGGTGGGCCTGGTACGGAGAACACCGTACGGACCGCTGAAGACTAAAGTTGCATGGAAGATCCTCCCGACGTACAGTTTCTGGTCGGGATTGTCCAGCAAGTTCATTTTCTTGACACAAAACAAACTTAGCGTCTTGTATTGTCTAACGTGTCATACTCTATGTATGCCACCAGGTTCACTGAATGAGGACGGCTGGACATCGGTTGTCACCGCTGGTCAGTGGTCACATTGGAATTTGGAAACCGAGTCAGTCGGGTTGAGCCACGTGGCGATGCTCGGACTCCTAACAGAAGTTGCTACAAACAACAATTTAATACAGTATCCCTGCCGGCCGTTCCTGTTCGCATGCGCGGCGGCGCGGCCGCGGAACTCATCCCCGCCTACTTTAGCGCGCGCGTGCGCCCCCCGGTACTTGTGGCGTCAAAATTGTCGTGTCCAGCCTCGCTTGAACTTGCACATTTCAATCCACATTACACCGTCAGCCGGAGCTAACGATGGCTGCAGCGGAGCGAGTAGTTGTGATGGACAATGGGGCTGCCTCCCTCAAGGTTGGCTTTGCTGGCGAGGTAGCCCCCCGGAAGGAGATGCCCAACTGCATCGTCCGAGGGAAGGGGGCAAAGAGGCAGTATGTCGCCGATCAAGTCGAAAGTTGTGAAGACATCCAATCCCTCACGTTCCGCCGGCCATTTGACAGGGTAGGTGTGCGATTTCAAGTTTGCGCGGGGGAGGTTTTCCACCTTGATTCTGAAAGCCTGGCGTATGCAGATCTTTCTCAATCAATTCTGGTGCGCAGAATGTCTGCTGACTTTGGTTCT
The DNA here is from genome assembly GCA_000708835.1 of Klebsormidium nitens. NCBI lineage: Eukaryota > Viridiplantae > Streptophyta > Klebsormidiophyceae > Klebsormidiales > Klebsormidiaceae > Klebsormidium > Klebsormidium nitens. Next base: position 15,078 of record DF237519.1, read on the forward strand.
CAATGGTGGTGCTCTTCGTGCCTGCCATTGCTAGAAAGTTTACGGGCCAACTAAGTAGTTTGAGCAGGTTGCCCTGCTCCTCCCTATATAAAACGTTGGCTCTTTCAAAGACTGTGAGAATCTCAGAATCTTTGCATTCATAAGTTTGACGGAATGGTGGAATAAACATAAGGAGCTCAGCTTGTAACATGCAATTAATTTTCCTGGGACGGGTGGGGTTAATCAGGGATTTGGAGTTGGGCCCCCATGCACATCAGGTAAAGTTTGGGTTTAATGGCAGTTTTCCTCCGTTTGTATCATACCGTGAGCTTATGATATTGTTTCAGAGAGTCATGTTGGTGGTAGTTGTGCTTTGATTGCTGGTCAGAGAGAATCATTGGTGGTTCTTCGCTTGATGGAAGTTCAGGAGTTTTCAAGGAAACAAAAGTTCCTTTGAAACTTATGACCACAACTGCAATCACTAATCATGCCCACTGATCTTTTGGTCATTTTGCTTTGCCCCTTTCATTTGTTGCCGTTAGCTTCTTCTGTTTTTCTCACTTGGACTCTCAGCTGAGACTTGTCCTCTTCTTATGCAGGGCTACGTTGTTTCTTGGGAGACGCAGAAAGAAATCTGGGACCGTGCTTTCTACACCATCCTTAAAGTAAGCCCTCTATTTCATTTTCTCCACACTTCATTCGACTTCCAACTTTCCACTTGATTCAGATGAACAGATTCTTTGAATCACATCCGTAAAAGGTCAAAGTATTTGCACAGCAATTATGGCCCGTATCCTATGTTTGAATATCTACCACTTTCTTCCAGGCTGTAGCTAACTTCATATGCAAATTCCGCCAAACCTTCTTTCTTTCAAATAGTCGACGCCAATTACAAGCACAAACCTGATTCATTTTGAAACACAGATTGAGCAGCTGAGTCACGAAGCACAACGTTGATGTCTTCGAACGATTATACCTCCCAGAAATCCTGGAGGTCCAGGTCTTTGGAATCAGACAACAGAGACAACAAAGCTCAGGACCGTCTCCATTGAGCAGCCTTTTCTGTTCCTTCTAAGCGGCGTGCCTTCTAACTACGACTTGGTCTGCAGGTCAAACCGTCAGAATGCAGCCTCCTAGTCACAGAACCCCCGTTCAACCTGCCCTCCATTCAGAGTTCTATGGACGAGGTGAGAATCACAGGCCTGTTTCAGATGGTCTCCACGCTACAGATGGTGAACTTAAGCTCGAGGGACGGGTGGGGTTAAGTCGCTTGGTCCGCATAGTATTAGTGAGCTACTTCCTTCCGCTTTCACTCTGGAGTGTTTGCCACTTGCGAGCACCCCCCGTTGGCAGCCCTCCTGCTGCCTTTGCGCTAAAATACTCGTTTTCTGATTGGAACCATCTCACATTCTTTCTTTTTCGTCCTCGATTCCTGTTGAGCAATCTTAAGCCCCCATTTCGGATCCAGTTAATCAGCATCCGTTCAGACCAATTGCTTTCGAGCAGACAGCTTCATTCGCCAAGAACTTTGGCTTGTTGCTCTGACCTATTTTCAGAGTTTCCGCTGTCTTGAACTGACGCCAAATCTTCTGGTTCCAGAGAACTGACTCCTCCCCATTGGAGAAGCTTGCTTTGGACGAGTGCCTTTCCCATGTCTGATAGAGCTGTTTCTTTGCGACCGTACCAATATCATCGTAGCGACATCACCCTTGTCCGTGCTGACGTCACAGGTTCTCGCCCTGCCAGATGGTCTTTGAGGAGTACGGCTTTCGAGCGTGCCACGTCGCCCTTCCCGCCGTGCTCTCCCACCGCCACGTGGCAACCTCTGAGCCCGCCAGCACGCTTGCAAGGGGCGGCTCGAGCCTTGTGGTCGACTGCGGGTTTTCGTTCACGCACACGGTGCCGATTTTTGACGGGTTTCCCGTTAGTCATGCGGTGCGGCGATTAAACTTGGGGGGCAAGGCGCTGACAAACTATCTCAAGGAGCTCGTCTCTTACAGGTGAGCGATCGGGGACTTTTGCAGAGGTCCCCGAGAAGATATTCGCGTCTTCTTTGGCGGGTAAGCTTTTGATTTCATGATTGACATCTTAGAAAGGCGTTCGGCAGCCCTCTGGCAATGATGAACAGTCGATCGAGAGAAGCCGTTTGCGTCCGATTTCTTTGAGAGAAGGCTAGATGCTGACAGTATGCGCAACAGGCTACTCGACTTGTGGAAAGTATGTTAAGGGCCGGATCACGAATGTAGCAGCGGAGTTACTCGAAAGCGGTCGAGGACCCTCTCGTTGTATCTGCGATGTCACTTTTGAGAAGGGCGCACGAGTTACATGGCAGACGAAGACCATTGAGGTCGTGCTATTGGTTTGCGAGCATAGCGTATGCAGGTGCATCGAGGTTGTTTCCTTCGTTTCTCCGAGTTTGAGTATATATCGACTAACGTAGGATCTCAACGTGTCCATAAGGGGCGAACTATGTTGTGACTTTGACTATAAGGAAAACGGGGCATAATCCGAATCGGTACAAATCCTAAACCGACCAGAATCACCATACCAGGGCCTCGTTCTTGATCCGGAAAACAGCTCTTTACTGAGGACGGGAAAGGAAACAGGGCCTCGAACATGCTGAAAGAGAAGGCCAGCACCGAGGACGGTGAAAAAAGAGGGCCTTGGAAACTCTTGCCCTTATTGTTTTATCTGGTCGTATCCAATTGCGTTCGTCTCCACAGGGCTCTGAAGAAGCTGACTGACCGAGAGCGAGCCTGTAAACTTTCAGCCCGTGCATTTCGCAGCTCTCGAATCGATCCACCTTCTTTTCGACAGGGCCTGGAACATGATGGAAGAAACGGCCATCATCGAAGACGTGAAGGAGAAGCTCTGCTTTGTGTCCCTAGACATTCCCGGCGACCTAGTTTTAGCGCGGCCCCCGGGAGTGGGAAACCCCGTCCGTTGTGAATACGTTCTTCCCGATGGTGTCAAGCATAAGAGGGGCTTCGTCAAGGTAAGAGCGTTGACACCTAGTCGGGTAACTTTGCATGTCTGACCTTTAGCTTCAATTCTGTCTCGAATCCCATTGACAGGAAGATAGCTAAAAGAAAGCCTCAACTTTACTCTCAAGTCGAGCCTGCCAAGAACGGATCTGAGGGGGAGCAAACTTTACACTTATCAATGAGACAACTTCTTGCTCACCTGTTACTTCGAACGACCATTATCAGGACGTCAAAGGCATGCTGACAGGGTTGAAATAGCAGATAGCGTCATGCTGACGTCAGGGAGGACCATTCCATGCAGGACCCAGAAGCAGCGTCAGCTTTCTTGAAGCGGCGACGGCTCGACCCAGCCGCGGACGAAGCCGAGCCAAGAGAACCTCAAGCCGACTCTGCGGTCCAGTCAGGAAAGCCAGACGCTAGCAACCGGGAAGAAGGGTCTGCCGAGCGGAATCCGCGGGGCGTTGGGCCGGCACACGATTCCGCTGACGGAAAGCCGGACGAAGCGGCTGACGGAAAGAAGGGGCGGAACGTCGTGGATCAAGTTCTGGCGCTGACGAACGAGCGCTTCCTGGTGCCAGAAATGCTGTTCCATCCGGCGGATCTTGGTACGATTCAAATCCTCGAGCTTCTTATCGTACGAGTATTGTGCTCCGCTGTCTCATCAGTCGTTTGCTTGTCGGATATGTTCTAGGTTTGCATATTGAAACTCTTCTTTCTAGGAAACTCTTAGAAGGTTTCTCGTTGTGTCATTTCGACACCTTGCTCTATTTGCACCGGATAGCGAGCCTTCTCGAGGAGCTCAGTCTAGCACGGAGCACGAATGTATATTTTCCACGTTTATTCTTTTCTCGGGGTCGAAAGTGTGCGTCTTGTAGATTGTGGTCAATCTGGACAACTGGAAGTGCGTTCGTCATCCAAGTTAAGCAAGCTTCATGTGCTTGCTACTTACTTTTTTTGACGTTTCGTCGGACAAACGGAAGGAAAGGTCCTCATCAATTCGTATCCGCTGACACGTGTCAAACGGACGACTCTGCGGGTTGCCATGAGTGACGTACGAGGCGCCAAAAGATGTTTTCCCCATCCAATTACTGGCACGAAGAAGATCCTTCCACACGACTTTGCTGCTTTGCATTGTTCCAGGTGTCAAGCAGGCGGGCCTAACAGTTTGCTTATATGGATTCGTCAGCGCTTTCCGAAGGCGTCTTTGGGAAATGCTCCCTCCGTTTTGAGTAATTGTGCGGCGTGAAATGTTGCTCCATCTTCACCCGTGCGAGCCAAACGTGCACCGCTCGCCTGGTCTTCTCTAACCTTCCCACCTTGTTTTCCTAACCTCTCACCTGGCCTGCCCTAAACTGCCCGCCTGATCTTGTTAACCTCCCACCTGGTCTGCCCTAACCTGCCCACCTCGTCGTCTCTAACCTGCCAGGTGTCAATCAGGCGGGTCTCGCAGACTGCATCGTGGAATCCATTAGCGCCACCCAAAAGGACCTCCAACCCCTTCTCTACTCCAACATTCTTTTAACGGGGGGTAGCACGCTCTTTCCGGGTTTCCGGGAGCGACTCGAACTAGAGCTGCGGCCGCTCGTTCCCGACGAGTTCGACGTGCGAATATTCACACCGCAAAGGTGGGTCATCCGGTTTGGCATTGTGATTGGAACCTTTAATACGGCGGGGGATATTTCAATGAAAGAAGATCCACAGGCAAAAGTGAGCGAGGGGATCGGGCGTCTGACTTCGCTTGATGACCGGCTTCGACTTGTGGGTTTCCACTGCTCAAGAGCATACGAGGGAGATTATTGACGAATTGGCCACTTGACCGGGGTGCGAAAGACGAGAATTGCAAAGGCGACGTAGTGAATTGCCAATTGGGTTGGTTGCAACTTCTGCATCGATTCGGAGCTTGCACGTCTTGTCTGCAAGGACGTAAGACGGCGAAAATCTTGGAGTGCACGCTACTGCGTGCGTAATCTTGTAAGCCCAGGACAGGCGTGTTGGAACCTTTCAACTCCAATGACCATAGCCTTATTTTTTCGCCAAGAGAATCTGCTACCAATTATTTGCTTTTGCGACCAGGTCCGACAGGGACTGCAAATCGCTACTCCTTAAGCTGACTCAATGGGCCATCTCCTCTGTGTCCACGCCTTTATTACATCCTGTGGGCAAGAGCCCGTTGCCGAAGGTCTGCTTCTAAACCAAATCTGGTCAGAAGAGCCCATCGTTGCAAAGTGGATGCTCGAGGGGGCTCGTTCTGCTAGCATCTCGTTTCAATCCGATGTGACGTCATTTTCCTTCTGTTCCTATTTGCGCTCATGCCAAGATCGGAGTTCGCGGGCGAAAGGCAAGGATTGTTGGTTAGGGAGGGAAAAGCGCACGCTGAATGTGCAATTGATTTTGGTGCAGGCCTAGCTTGAGTGCGTGGTTGGGGGGGTCGGAATTTGCGGCAAGCGACGAGTTTTCGGCATCCGCCATCACGAAGTCGGAGTACGAAGAGCTGGGGTCGTATCGATGTCGAAGGAAGGCCTTGCACCTTTGCTAGGCTTACACTGGATTCTTAGCACACGGCGCCCTTCGTCAAATGCATATTGGAGCTAAACTTGTACATCATACATCCGACAAAGTCCTTGAAGATGGAGGATTGTGTTGTCCTCTCAACGCGTTTGTTTCGAACAAGGAGGAGGATGCTTGTGGTAAAGCTGCAAATCATCGTGTTTCATATGAGCCATATTGCGGTATCGACTTGCACAAAGACCAATCTCGGACTAGCTTGGGCATCTATCTCGCGTCCTGGCCGCCCTTTCGTCAGTTGCAGGACCTGCATGCCTCATACCTTGAATTTCACCCTTCAAAACTCGAACAACGGTGAAGAACTAGTGTCATAAACTTTAAGCAGTCTTCGACGATTCAATATGACAAAAGTAAACATGCATGCGGCAAGCATGATCCACGTTGAAACATAGGCATGCATTGACATCAAATAACATGCTAGGACGGGATCGCGCGATCTGACATTCGCAATCGCATGAGTACCGTAAGCCGCTCGTCCGTCACCAGGCTCATGCAGCACGATGTCCCGGGCCGCGGCCGCGTGCTTTCTTTTGTGGTGTAACTAGGTACAGGAAAAGCAAAGTTCGGAACCCCTGCATCGCGGCGCCGTTACCACACATCTTCCGATCAGATCAAGTTTAGCGTCGGTAATTGATTGCGCAAAGGTACGATTAAGCGTTACATTCTCAAATCGGCTCAGCCCAGGCTAGGGTTTCGATACCATTACCGAGTGCCAACTTGGTGACGTGGGACGTATGTTGAGCACTATTGAAAGTTGGATGTTCAGAGGAGCCTTCGAAGGGAGCAGGGGCCATGGCATCCACTTTTTGCAGCTCGGACCTTCCTGATGTTGGTCTACTTGCTTGAGAAGCGCAAGGTCTTCACAGGGCACGCGGACTAAAGCGTGTGCCAACTATGGCGCTGCGGGGTCTAGCCGCTCGGTATCTGTTCCGAAGGTCTTCGTATGCGCCTCCTAAAGATCCGGGACCAAAGAAATTGTTTGGCCGTAGAGCAGCTCTGGCGGGCGTGTTGTTTGGGGCGACCGGTTATCTTGTCTTCAGCGAGCAGGTGAGGGGTCTTATGATTGCTTACAATCAAATATAGAAGTTGCAGAATCCATCAGAATCTAGTGGGACTTGCTCCAATCAGAGCAACAGAAGTACGATCAACTTTCTTCGACTGGCTCAAATAGATTTGGAGAAGGATGAATTCTGGTGAGTAGACACATGCATGGCGCCTGCGAGCGAAAGCGCCCATGATGTGATTTTCACTGGAGGTTCTTGGGCATAGCAAGGTCATAGATGCTGCGAGCGGCGGAAGCGATGTCACGCGAGTTTGGTGGTGGCATGTCTTTGTTGTTCGTCTTGAAACTGGTTTCCAGGAGATTTTGAGAGGGTTTCCAGGAGACTGCGGAAGCCATCAAGGTTGTCAAGTTTCGCAGCTTGTTCAACAGCTAATATTCTGGGGAGAAAGCTTCTAGGTTACTAGAAACTGGATAAGCTGTTGCGAGACTTGAACCGCTGGATTCGGCTAGCAGCAGCAGAGAAAGCTTTTCGCCTGTAGACTCCTCAACAATCCTCATGAGGCAAGGCAGTACGGTGGGGAAGGATTGAGCTCGCTTTTGATGTAAGGGTGGTGGTGACTGTTTGGCACTCCAGGATTCACTTTGTGACCTCCTTCTCGACCACCACGAAGCCCCTGCCATCAAACAATTTGATTTCAAGCGCAGTTTCTCTCTTCAATCAAGCGATTGTGACTGGTGGTGAGCTGCTTGGGTCCTCAGGATGCAACTGTGAACTTGTTCAACCTCTCCTTCAAAAGCCTTGTACTTGACTACCCAATATGAAGCGCAGTTCTACTTGTCTCGGTAAGAGAAACCTGATTGGTGATGCGGTTGGGGCCTTGGGACGCAATCAGGGAATTCCTCCGCCGTCAGGTTTGCCTTCTACTTAACCGTTCGATGTCAAGCGCAGATTTGCCTTAACCCACTTTGTCCCCCCCAGTTGCCGGAGTCAGCCCCGCTCAAAGACACGCCCCTCGCTGGGATCCGAACAGGAGGCCAGGGCGTGCTGAGGTCATCGAGGGCCATCCGAGCGTTCGTTCTCAACAGCCTAGACTACAAGTATACGCTGCGGGACATGGACAAGATGACCGATGAGTACGACGAGCTTCGGGCTAAAGTAAGATGGCATACATGGTGCCATCTTTAGAAACGCAAAGGGTGCTGAGATTATAATGGATGCTGGACAATCGAGCCGTCGTTTTGAACGGTGCGGTCTTGTTACAGTAGCGTAATCCAAAATGATCGTTCAGAAGGTTCGTTGTTAGGGTGACAGGAAGTCGTATGTTGCGTTTGGAAGTGCAAGTTCGGAAGGGCAACTAGAAACGGCCGTCGCAAAGCAGAAAAGAGCCTGATCGAGTCCATGAAGTTGCTCCTATAGGAATAGAAGGGAATCGGTCTCTTTTTGAAACAGAGGAAGTGGTATCTTTATGAGCACCACTCCCCCAGCGCTGCTCACGGTTGCTACCAAACTCCTCATTTAGGTACATCAACGTTCCGCCAAGCGGATCCTCCAGCTGTGCGAAAAGAACACGGGGACGTACGTCAAAGCGGGGCAGTTCCTAGCATCGTTGCAAGGGATCCCCCGAGAGTACACGCAGACGTTGTCGGTCCTGCAGGACCAAGCCAAATACCAGACGTTCGACAAGATCGACAAAGTGATTGCGCAGGAGTTAGGCAGCAGCGCGACTGAAATGTGAGCCCAGACCTAGTTATTGATCCATCTTTTATGGTAGATTATCGTTGGCAGTGACTAAGCGCTACTTCGAAAACCCCATCACCGACCCAGGCGCTCCTCAACTCGTTTCCGACAAAATCAACGGGCCAACGAAGAGAAATTCTAGTTTCTTGCTCCCAAGCAGATTTCAGTCTTAGTACGCTCCTTCTTTGAACTTAACCAGCTTTCATCCCACCAGATTACTGGAATCGCTTGCGCAGGTCCATGGCGCGGTATTGTCATCCACTGGCGTATTGCGAAGATTATCCGACATTTCCGGCAGGCCGGATAATCCTTCTCTCTTTTCCGGAATCAGATACCGACATCGTACGCCTCCTCTTGCAGCTTCGCCGAGTTCGACACTGTTCCGATCGATGCGGCCTCTTCAGCGCGAGTCCACCGAGCAGTGCTCAAGTCTAAACAACTGCTAAAAAGAACCATTGTCGACTATTTTCACTTTTTGTTGATTCTCCAAGTTATCCGGCAGGACGAACAATCATCAATCCAAAAAGATTACAGGATCACTGACCATCAGCCTACCGTTCCATTTTGCAGTTTCGCCGAGTTTGACCCGGTTCCAATAGCCGCGGCATCTCTAGCGCAAGTCCACCGTGCAGTGCTCAAGTCTACCGGCCAGGAGGTGGCTGTCAAGGTGCAATACCCCGGGCTACAACAGCAGTTTGAGACGGACATTACAACCATGCACGTCCTCTCCAAAGCCATTGCCTGGGTGCGTTAAATTGAGCTTTCTCTGGGTGTTCTCCTTTTCTATTTTGTTCGTTTGGTGTTGGCTTTCTGTTGGTCTTTGAGAAGGGTAAAGAGGAAGCATTTTGAGAACATTATCATTGTTATGCACGTGGTCTCCAAAACCTATCGACAGGGTGAGTCAACAGAGCTCTTTAGACGTTTTTTTTTTTGTTTTTTTTGTTTTTTTTTAGCCACATTTTTTTAGAGAAAGAGGAAACAATTTGAAATTGACTTTATATTCATGCACGTCCTCTCCAAAGCGATCGCCAGGGTAAGTTGGTTGTGACCTCTTCTCATGTTTTCTGCTCTCCATGTTGTTTCTCGATTTCTGCGTACGTTTCTGATCTCACATTGACCAGAGAGGGAGCGGCTCGAGAACGACATCAACTCTACGCACGTCTTCTCTTAAGGAAGATGATTCAATTGATATTTTATTCCGGAGGCTGTTTGAAAAGGACATCAACGAAAAAGATTTCAAATCTCACAATAAAAGGCGTCCTTGCAATCGTTTCCTGGGTATCGTTCACAAAGCCGGTCCCCGAGTCTTAGAGCAACTTGCAAAAGGAGCTTGACTTCCTCGGGAGGGCAAGAACCCTGGAATTCCAACATCGTATATCTAGATTCTCTCCACTGCAGTTCTTTCCTGGGTGTACCAATATCCGTGCCTGGACCCGAGCGCCCTAGCAACTTGCAGAAGTAGCTCGAATCCACGAAGAGGGCAAGATTCCTGGAATTTTACAAGTTCCTACGACCTTCAAATGTATCTTCCTCGCTGCAGTTGTTTCCTGAGTATCAGTTTACGTGGCTTGTACCCGAGTTCCAGAGCAACTTGCAAAAGGAGCTCGACTTTCACGAAGAGGGCAAGAACGCGGAGCGGGCAGCGGCCAACTTTGCGCACCGAAAGGACCTCAAAATTCCGGAAGTGCTGTGGGATCACACTACTAAGCGCGTGCTTACGATGGAGTTTGTGCACGGCTGCAAGGTGAGGGGTTTGCTTGCTGTTGAGCATGTATAGTCAGGGGTTGAACAGGCTTTCTTGGATCTAGGAACGAGGGTTGAGCTGGGTGGATGTGTGAATTCTGCCTTTGATCGCGACGTCGACATGTCGTAAGACCTCACCGTCAAGCGGGTGCTACAAATGAAGTTGTACACAACTGCAAGGTGAGGGGTTTTACGTGTTCCGTTTGAAGGTCTGAAATAAACCTCGTAAGGATCACGATCCCATTGCAAAAACAGTCAATAGGGTGTTCAGGTCCCCAACGAAGGGGTCAGGGGTTCTGACGTTCGAGTTTAGCACTTGCTGCAACTTCGACCTCTCAAAATTACTCTTTTGAACACCAAGCGCATGCTGACTGTCACCTTGGTTGCAAGATGACAGTGAGGGGTTTGAGGTTGTAGGTGAATTTTATTATCAACAAGCGTGTCTCTGCTTGCAAGTCTCGCCCTTGCCTCTGCTATCAGTTCCTTCCTCATGGATGCGTATTGGAACACCGAAAGCCCTTTGTAGCCCGACGATAAGGTCCGCCCTGTGGGATAAGGAAATGGGGACTGGGCAATTGCATCTTTCTTGTTGCGAAGCGTTTTAGCCCGCAAAATTGCACGACCATGCAGCAAACCCTGAGTAGCAAAGGGAGTGCTGCAGAACCCTCACGCGATAGACCACGCTTCTGTGGAATGCCAGCGGAATGTCTGCGTTTGCGCAGCGGAACCTAGGATCACGATCTTTGGTTGACTCCAAGTGGAGAATCCTTAGCTAATTGACAACAACCAACTTCGTGTTTGCATTCCTCCAAGTACCAGAGCTTTGAAGCGTAATTGTTCTCCTTCCTCGTCCATTTTCCCCCACTCCCTAGTTGCTAAAAGGTGACGGCCCATTGCGCCTCTGCAGATAAGCGATCGCGCAGCCATCGAGCGGTTGGGCTTGAACGCGCAAGCGGTGTCGAGCCTCCTCGTCGAGATCTTTGCCGAGATGGTGTTCTGCCATGCATGGGTGCATGCGGACCCCCACCCCGGCAACATCCTCGTCCGGCAAGTGGGGACGGCTAAGAAGCCCCGGGCAGAAATAGGTGAGTGGAGAACTTTTGATCGTTTGCAAGAATTCTTCTTGCTCTTTGATGTAAGATCCTCCGGCTATCAGACACTTGTTGGACGCCCTCCCGACGCTGTCTTCCTCTGCTCGCATTCTATTCGACCATGATCTATGATTTTTACCGAACCAGCGCTTGTCTCGTCGCCCATTTCAAAGTTGTAGGAACATTCCGGACGCTCTTGGAACCCGTAGTTCGCTTGCCTGGACGCTTTTTTCGGACGCTCGCTTCTTGAGTCGGCAGTATTGTTGGACCACGGGCTGTACTGTTGCTTCGACGAGCGCCTTGTTTCGTCGCACGTTAGATGTTGGAGAAACATTTGTGACGCCTGTTGTACACTTGCTTACCCTTTTGCGTGTCTCCGGACGCTTTTCGGACGCCCCTTTTTTCATCCGTTTGGTCATTGGTACCTCGGACTGCACCGTCCGATCGACGAGCGCTTATCACTTCACATGTCCGAATCCATACCCATTCCGGACGCTCTCTAGGACACTTTCCCACCTTTTCCTGCTGTTGGAATGCTTTTCGGACGCTTTTCGGACGCTTTGTATCTGCATCCGCAGTCTTGTTGGACCACGGATTGTACCGTGAAAGCGAGCCGTTTCCTTGTTCACACACGAACCCTTGGGAACAGTTACGGACGCACCTCGGACATTTCGCCACCTTATTTGCCCTTCTTCGGACGCTTTCCGGACGCTCTCTTCCTTCTTCCGCAGTGTTGCTGGACCACGGACTGTACCGTCAAATCGACGAGCGATTCCGCGCGGACTTCTGCCAGCTGTGGCGCGCCCTGGTGCTACAAGACCGGGCGAAGATGAAAATCTATGGGGACCGGCTGGGGGCCGGCGACTACTACAAATACTTCCCGGTGATATTCACCGGGCGCTCGTTCAGCAGGTGAGGCTGCTTTACATTATTCTGTATTCATTGGGATATGTTTCCGGGCGCTCTTTGGTTGATTATATCGAAGCTCTTTGGTTGCTCGTAGTACTGCCCGGTGATATTCACCGGGCGCTCGCTGAGCAGGTGAGGCTGACTTACCTAGACGGTTGGTTAGAGGTCGGGGAATCATACTGGGCACCCTTTTGGCGTAAAAAGACGGAGTTCTTTGGTTGCGGTGATATTCACCGGGCGCTCGGTGAGCACGTGAGGGGGATGCGAACGACTGGTTAGCATTGGAATTGAATATGGTTGATGAGGAGAATCTTTTGTTGGCGAAGGTAGTCGCGTGCACAGACTGTGCCGTCTTTCGAGCAGTAAGAATGACTTTCAGTGGGTGTGAAGGGGGAAGGACCATGCAGCACGGTCAAGTTTGGGTGTCGATCGAGATCCCCTTGCGACACTCTATCTATTCACTTGGGGTTGGATGCCTAGGCTGACCTTGATTGGGAATCTAATTGAGCACACCTTCGGCGATTACCGTAGTAATACTCTCTGGTTTCATTTAACGGTTGCAGGGCAGCCGGTATTGATTGGTTATGTTGGTCTCTGCTGGAGGCATCGGTTCAACCGTAATTTCTAGAGGGTCAAAATGGAATTGAATAAACGGTGGTCGGAGACCCTTACAATGACTATAAAACCCTAAGCTTCTAAAACCCTGTCTCTTCAACATGAAAGAGTAGTACTTGAACAGTCTTCGAGATGTTAAATTGCTTTGCAGCAAGTCGAAGTTGGGCGAGGGCATGAGCGACGCCGAGCGTGCGGCGCTGCGTGAGGAGGTGCGCGCGTTCACGATGGGCGACCTGAGCGCGTTCATGGAGCGGCTGCCACGTGACATGCTCACGGTGCTCCGGACAGAGTACGTACGAAACATCGTTTCCTCGGACAAATCGGACGAAGAACATCTACTTTGTGGGAGAAACAGGCTTGTTTTGGAAGATAGTGTGATGCATGCTGCCACGTGGCATGCTTACCGTGCTCCGGACAGAGTCCGTACGAAACCGCCGCTTTCTGGCCGTTTGCCGTCCCCAATTCTGGGGCAAAAACAGATCTTCAGTGAAGATGCTGTGCGGTGCGTTTCGTGTCAAACCATAATGTGAAGGGTCTATCCCTCTGTCAACTCTGCTCGACCTCACCTTGACGTCGTTGCTGACGTGGCACCTCTCCGCAGCGGTTTGGTTCGGTCGATCGGTCGGGCGTTGGGAGGAGACGTGCGCGAGCGGTTGCTGATCAACATCAAGTACGCCATTCTGGGGGCCAATTTGTCGCGGGGGGGCAATCCAGGTGAGCGATTCAATGTGTTTGTTTTTTCTCTGTCTCTCTCTCTCACTCTCTTCTCTCTTTTCTCTTTATTTTCGAGCTTATTTCCCCCTGGCCAGCGGATCGTCATAAGCTAGTATCGTCGACTTCCAATCTCGGATAAATGCAAGCCCATCGGTCACAGGAGGGGTGCTCGAACGAAGCACTCTCGACCGGTCTATTGCTGCTTAGAAGTGAGGAACTGTAGGATCCATTTACAGCCACATGTTGAACAGGGACGTCTCACTTCCGGCTTGTATTGTAAGTCGTGTAAGGGTTTGGCTTGGCAAGGTACGCTTTGGGGACGGAGCACAAACGCTTTGTAATGCGACGCTGTGTTCCCCTTGAAAGACTCGGCCTCGGTCAGTGGCGTACCCAAACCAATCCTTTGTTATACAGGTTTTCGGGGCGCTGTAACGTGCAAATACGAACGAAAACTGTGTCGAGGACAATTCCTTTTTTAGCAGAAGATCCAAGCAAGAGCTCAAATATTGCTCTACTCTGTCCCCCTAATCTGTAAGGAGTTCATAAGGTCCAAATCAAAAGAGGAAGGTTCTTTGGACAATCCTCCTGCAAAGAAGGTTGGATCACTTACTTAGGTAGGGTTCCTCCAACCTAGAGAACGGTTTCGCGAAGCTTCATCTTCCAGGAAGTCAGTGACGTGTCTATGCGACAGCGACGTATTCTGACGTCAGCAATCCGTTTCCGCGCGTGCAGACGCTCAGATCCGGTCATGGACGTCGTCAATTCGCGTAAAGTACGAGTACGCCCAAGTTCGGCTACGGATAGGTGAGGCCTTTGCCTTTTCTTGCTTGAGCAGACTGCATGATTTCGGAGAAGTCTCCCGAACCACCTCTTTCGGTCCCCCTTTCAGTGATATAAACAACATGAGAGGCCTTATTTCTATGGAGTTTGCAAGCCACGCTACAAAACGGCGTCCTCCGGATCCATCTCAGACTTCGTTTGTGCATTCGTGGCTCTGCGGAGCAGGTTGTTAAGAACGCGTCTCCCGTTTCCCCTTCTCTCTGCCCGTTACTTTTTGCTCCGTCTTCACGCAAGCGTCAGGTAGAACTGCATTGGTTCCCCTTGGCTGCGGTTCATGCTCTCAGCGGGCCACTAGCTGAAAGATTGTTACTTGTCGCTCCTTTCTGTACGTTAAGACAACATCACCGGCGCCAAAGTTAGCACCAGAGCAAAGTATCGACCGGCTAGACGTGACGTCAGCAAACAGCGGGTGAGATTGACATAGTGCTCATCCAGCCAAGCTGCAAGAGGCTCATACATTTTGTTTCCCGGTTGCAGCTCTCGTGGAGTGGGTATTGCGCGTCCGAACCATATGGAGCGCTTTCATGTCAAACTTCGAGAAGACCGTCAATACAAATATGCAAGCTGCTAGAATAGAGATCTGAGCCCAGGTAAGGTTGCACGCGATTAATCATGGCCCACTGACAATGAGTTAGGTCAATTGTAGGTCCGATTTCACCGCAAAGGTAATCCTTCATAGTTATTCTACAGGTGCAGCTAGTTGGATATTGTGCAAGCGCAAGATGCTTGAAAGATTACAATTGACAGAGCAAGAGTTTGACGTAAGTTCGACACTATCATAGACTTGACATCATTCGAACAGGACAGAAGGCTTTCGCCCTGTACGAGATTCAAGCAGTACCTCAGCGTCAGTTTCGGCATTAAGTCCGAACCCATGGAATTTTGTACAACTGCTTAATTTGCTCATATCATGGTTGCCATATTATCTTCCACGTAATACGCGCAGCCTGCAATTGGGCTTATAGAGCTCGCTGCACAAATGCCCGTTTTTTAAGTGCAGAGATCTGACTTGCTAGCTGGCACATTGCAGTGCATTGGAATTACCGCATGTGTTTGCATGCTGATCGGATCCTGTGCAGCTAGGCATGTATATGTGACTGGGAATGCATGCTTATCACCCGATCGATCCAAGTCAGATCGTACGTACGTCTGTTTTCCAGCTAGATCGATTTGGTGCCGCCATCTACGAGTTTGGTTGCTAAATTTCCATTTACATGTTAACTCAAGGCCTTTTGCGCTTGTCAAATGACGCAAAGATTAAGCATTAACATGATTGAGAGAGGAAAAAAAAAACGCAAAGTGTGACAGCAGAATGGGATGTACGTACTTGCAATTGAGCGGCCAGTACCCGCAACATTAGCATATGCGCAGATTTGCATAGCCAATCCAGTGATGCTACAAATGCTCGATACCTACAACCATGAATCCATAAACCAGGTTCGACAATGACATGCATGCCATGTGCTCTCCAATGGTCGGACTTGTGTAGAGCTACTAGCCATTGTAACTTAAACTACATGAAAAACCTGATCGAAACCTGTGAAATCTTCTGACGAACCTTTGGGATGAAGAGATTGCAGGCTGATTCCACTCTGTGACAAACTCGCTCACTGATCCAGCCCGCTAAAAAATGACTATGAGCGATCAAAGCATCTACAGATGTGAATGCAGAACGGCCGCATGGACATAAGAATCCAGAGATGTTGTGAGGGAAAAAGGAGAACAGCAGAGGAAGAATGAAGAGAGTATATTTACTTCGTTACAAACACCGTCCTTCAGAGTTTTGGAACCCTGCAAACACACACGAAGGAGTGGTTGAAGACTTCGCAAATGTGTCGTTTAAGACTTGCGAACTGATTTAAATGCTCACACGATGTTATGATTTCCAGTGCTCACACGATGTTGCGGAACAGGTAAGTGTGGAACTGGGTGATCAGCTCATCCAAACACACGCTCAAGAACGTTCTCTCCTTCAGTCTTAAGCTTTGCACCATGCCCACATGGCATCTGGCCATGCTTTGACGAAAACCAAATTTTTCAAAAGCCATTGCGGCAGGTTTGACAAAGTAGTATGAGATGACTTCAGCAGATGTGAACAGCATGCTCATACAAACTGCGATTGTTGACCAAAGATTTGAGATCGTTAACGCTGACCATCTGCTCCCTAAGTTGCCAGATAAGGATTCAGCGTGCAACTGCCATCAGCGCTTACCATCATTTGCAACTTAGGTCTCAATCTGCTCCCTGAGTCGCCGGATGGTACTCCGTACTGTGACCGCACTAGCCGTGTTCAAAGTGTATGCGCCCCCTGCCTTGGTCTTCCCGCTCTTGTTGCAGTGCCAGATGCCAACAGCTACCCGCTTGAACGAGAACTGCACGCGGAACAGGGCGGCCAACTCGTCAGCAATAGGTTCTATCTTTCCCTAGAATCAAATCGAGATAGCGTCTGCATCAGCTACCGGCCTAATCACCCCTAGCCAATCCCCCAGACTCTAACAGTCCTTACAATCCTTTTCTGCACTTGACTGCATTCCACTGGCATCTGGCCCCTAAAGTATCTGGGCGGCCCCAGCACCATCTCAGATACTAGTTACTCTCAATTGACTTGACGAGCGTGTAACCAGCACTTCAGCTACCCGGGTACTTTGGTAAAACCCTGACCCGGAGATGCACAAGCTCGCACCCAGACCCACACTAGCCGCCCAACTAACCGCATCCGTCTCCCATCTCAAGTCGCCTGCTTCTTTGGTCATGTGAGTTAACCAGAGTCATCGACACATGATAAGCCTGTAGAACCACCTGACTTCTCAAGCTGACGTCCACTTTCAGCCACCGTACAAAAAGAACTCAGCCCACAAGCGCACCGATGCTCATGCAAACCCGTGAATGTGCCCGCCATAAAGGAGCAATGCCTTACCGTTCCGCTGAACTCGCTGAAGTATTTGGAGTGCTGACTGATCTCCATCTTCTTAATCTGCTTTCGCAGACTGGCACCATACCTGGTGCCTGTTACATCGAGCAAGCGGCTTGTCACCAACTAGACGCGTGATGCAAAACTACTAGGGAGTACTGACAAGTGGCTGACCGCTATTCGCAATGATAGTACATCACCGTTTTCCATCTCTTGCTTTCAAAGCCTCATTGAGAAAGTAACTTCGGGCTGATTGCAATGCTTTCAGCGAGGCTGCTATATCCAAACCCCTAATTGCAAGCGGGTGGAAAGTGGACAGCCTGCCACAGTGATTGCGCCCGTACTTTGCAACGCTGACCCGCAGGAACTTAGCAGGATCCTCACAACTTGACATCCCTGCGACTATGTTGTATTCTGCTTAAGAAGACCATTACCATCTTTTCGTCGTGATGTCCTTGACATGCCCCACAGTATACCGTACACAGTGGAACTCTGACTTTTCCCACTAAACTGAAGCGGCTTAAGCAACTGACTACAATTGTCATTTCCAGTGCCAATGATCAACAAGATGTGCCAAAGCAGCTTAAGCTGCCAGCCCATAAGGCGCCAACCGAGCTGCTGTTGTGCCCCTTAATATGCATGGATGGGCAAAACTCCTTCGTTAAGCAGAAAAGAGTCGGTCAAGATACAGGCAAATCTTCTATCCAAAGTAACAACTGAAGAGCTGACATCAGCTTATACCAAATGGTAATGGTATCTAGCCCTGAGAAAAGTCAAAACAACTCACCATACTTGCCGACGATGCCGGCCTTCTTGGTGCGCTTCGTCTGCAAAAGGAACGAGCAAAATCCCTTCAGTGCCTTCGAACCAGGGCTGCTTGCAGCACTTTGACTTGTACTGTGGTTGCCTACAGCACAAAAACGTGCAGATTTGCGCGGCTCAACAATTTCAAAGTAGAAGGTGATAGGCGGATGTAGGTATTCAGAGATGAAAGCAAAACACAATCTAAAAGGTGCCCCCGCTAAACCCCCTCCGCTGAACGCGTGTCGTCATCAAAGGTGACCGCCACCAAACCGGCGGGACATCCAATGTACCCAGACGAAAGTGACCATCTGCACACACAAAAGAAGACGAGCCTCAAGGTGAGGAAGGAAGACGACAGAGCATTTGACCTCACCATGGCGGCCGACTCCTTGTCTGCTCTTGTACACGACGTTGAAAGAGGGAGAGCTCGGCGCCGAAGGTTGAGCTTTCAGCAGACCCGCGATCCAAGCTTATGATTGATTCGAAAGTACCCAGAGGTTGGGCAGGGGCATCAGGATGCTCGGGAGGTTTAGTTGACACTTTATTGATCGACCGGGACCAATGACCGGATTCTACGGCATTTGGTCTCAATCTGGGTACACATGCACGTATCGAGCGTAAGTACTAAGAAAGATTGGCGTCTTCAACTTTAAAGTTCTGGCCTGGGCTGCTGATGTCATCAGGGTGCGCCCCTGCTCGCGGGTTTCATGCGAGCTTCTGCAAGTCAAGCAGCCGGTGCAGTAGGTGGATAAGTTACCCAGTACGGTATGCATACTGTACACGAAGTACCACCGGTCACAGGGCACAGGCTGACACCTAGAGACACACTACCTTGAGTCTTGAAACCGCGTACAGCACCGTTCAGTACTGATACAGGTGAATGGTGAAAATTACATAAGATGCAGCACGAGTACTGCAGCAGAGCTGCAAAGCTCTCTAAAACAGTAGCGTTCCTTCTCCGCCAGGTCTAGGGTCGGGTCAAAGGGGTTTCGATTTCTTGGATCCGCCCGCGTTCATCTTCATCTTTGGAAGCTGGAGGACGCAGATTGTTACGAGTAGCGCGGCGAGCTCTCAGTGCTGATTCAAGTGGATTTGTGGATTCCACGTTAAATCTGGTCCACAAATGAGAAGAGTCTGATGGTGGTTTCTTTGAGCCTGCATATCTCTATTTGACTTTCATAACTTGAAGCCTGACAGTGTTCTTACGCCTTTCGAAGGGGCCTGCATTAGGGTTCCAAAGCTGCAGAGAATCTCCAAATCGGGCTTCCCAGACTTCTAGACCTGCTGATCAGCAAGCTCTTGCAAATGTGCACAGCTTTCATATCATCTTTTTGCAGAAGTCGTGCTGCTAAGGGTCGTGCTGTCAAGGGTGTCGCTTTTCTCAGCCTAAGTTCGGTAGTTTCTGCGATTCAAAGCTTTGACAAGAAAGAAGCCGAAAAAGGCGCCTTTCAGGCTCCAACATCTGTAGCTCTGTAACCGGGGGAAGCAAAAAGCAACCATGTATTCTTCTCAGCATCGAGGGTCCCCAGAGCGTGGTAAGCCACTAGCCAGCACTAGGGTTTTCTTCTTTCAAGAGTTTCCAAGCACTGATTCGTTTCAGGATCCAGCTTCTGCTGAGTTTCTAAGGAGACCTTGCAAAGGGTTCACCTGGAGATCTCTAGGCGCCAGATTCCATTGCAGCACATGCTAAAACATTGATGGAACTGAGATGGAAACTTAAATCTCGAAACTCCAGTCTGAGGAGGGGTTCATACGGCCTGAAAAGGGCAACGCGATCTGACTTTGTGCATGCATCATAACCTTCAGTAAACTGCCGACCTTCACGGATTGGCTGCCTTTCGTTGGAAGAATCACAGCCAGCAACAAAGGCATTGACTCTAGCGAACAGGGGCGATTTAGATGTAGCGTGCCCATGGGATAGCATCCTTGCTTGGTGTGTCCTTCTCTTGCTCGTTGCTAATTCTAGCATCAGCAATAGAGCAGAGAATGTCTCATAACCGATCTGGTGTTTGTGTTGACAAAGTCAGCAATGCTGTACTGGCCTCCAATCACTGACGCGATCTTGAAACGTTCCCAAGGATGAGTGGCTCAAAAGCTGGGCTCAAGGTTATGAGTAGGCCGAATCAATGGCCCCCTGTAGTCGCTTATTTCGATGGTCGAAGCAGCCTGATCTCTGCACCAGTTTGACCTTTTTGTCTCAGGCAAGGTGTCTTTCCAATCAATTGTGGTCGTGACTCTAATCCAACCATAGCTTACGGCTGCACCCCTGCTTATACAGTGCTCAAGCCGGAGATCAAGCGCCAGGTGGCAGGCTACGTATCCACGGCGCCCATCTCTCCTACCGGGGGGCACCATCATTATGACTACGCATCCCCCCCCGGCTCTGCTGCCCAGAAGCTGGGCCACGTGGCTGAGCGCTTCTCCTCGTTTTACAACGACTTGGAGAGCGAGAAGCAGCACAGGTGAGAAAGAGACTCTTCAGCGCTTTCCTTTGGTTTCATCCGGTTGTCCCAGCGTTGAGGGTCAGGGAAAACGTACCCGCAGATGTTCAAAGCACATACTGCTTGCTTATGCAGTCGGACGCCTTACATTATGGGCCAAAGACATGGACGGCCCAGCAACCAGAACTACTACGTTGCGCTTGTCAACAAAGCTGTGAGGAGTTGAAGTCTCATCTAGTCGAGAAAGACAGACGCCCTGCGGCGGGCATTGCCTAGTGTCTGAAAGGGAGAGAAGAACGATGAAGAGGACCTGTTCGTGCAAAGGCTCAGGAGAGGAAGTTGCACCGCTTTCCCGTTTCTCAAGAGACGATACTGAAAGAAAACCGGGTCGTCCCGACCTGCTCCGGAGCGCCGTCTTCTTGAAGAAGCAAATTTTTGGCAGTTCCAGAAGACACCATTTCCCTTCAGTGTCGTCTTTCGGCGCTTCAATTGTGACTACTTGAAGTCCGAACGACTGCAGGAATGAGACGGTTGCTCAGTTCCTGCAGTTCTATGAAGTAACAGCAGCCGGAGCGCAAGCGCAATTTGAGCTGGCTTCGGCATCGGCTTCACCAGCGTTTTTGCCAGCAATACAGAAAGATGTAACACATTTTTGGGCTACCCTTTCGACCTTCGCTTAATATCAGTTGCAGGCAAGCGGGACGGTCACCGGTGCGCAGCGCTGACGGATGCGGTGCAAAAGGTGGGGCGGAGTCTGGGAGGGGGCGTAATCCTTACACTCCGTTTGCAACCCCATTTGAACGTCGCACACCTTTAGCTTTATCTATTACCAGAGGACGTTCAGCTTGCAGACGCAAGACTTATGCCCAATGGCGTGCGGCAAAGGGGACTTCATGGCGAAGCTAAATCGCCAAACGGTTTGAAACAAAGCCTACCAATAAACCTACTAACATGTCAAGAAAAAGTAACCTATCTCAACTCACAAGACCGTTCTTTTTCGCAGACGTGAGACCGACGCCCAGCGGCGCGCGGCGCTGACGGAGGCGGTGCAGAAGCTGGAGCGCGGTTTGGAAGCGATAATCGGCCTCGTTGAACCTTTCGCGAAACACATTCCAACAAGCAAATCTCCCTCTCATCTTCTAGAAGCTAATTACATACTTTTCCGCAGGCGCGAAACTGACGCCCAGCGACGCGCGGCCCTGACGGAGGCGGTCCAGAAGCTGGAGCGCAGTTTGGACGCGGAGATCAAGCGGCGCGCGGAGGCGGACAAGGGCCTCCAAGCGAGCCTCGAGGCGGAGATCAAGGCCGTGCACGAGAAGCTGGCGGGGCAAATTCGCGAACAAAACCTGCAGCTCAAGGTGGGGTCAGCGTTCGATTTCGGAACTACAACCTGACCACTTCTTTTCACTCGGTCGAAACCATGGTGCAAGAGAAGCGGCGGGCGGGGCAGCTCCGCGAGCAGAACCTGCAGCTTAGATCGAGTTCCACGCTTGTCTTCGATATTTGTTTGTTTGTTTGATTTTTCTTCTTCCGCTCTTTTTCGGTTTCGAAAAGACCCATGGCTCTCGAGTTCTTCCCGTGGGAAGTTGTCTGATTTCATCCTTGTAAGAGGACTGTTGGTCTTTTTCTGTGAAATAATCTCTGACTCAAACCTGGTGCAAGAAGGAAGCTGGTGGGCAGATCCGCAAACAGATCCGCGAACAAAAGGCAACGCCAGTCTACAATAATACATCTGGGTTGATGTTCTTTTTGCTATCTCGTTCTTTTGCTATCTCGTTTGAGGACTTGATGCGGGAAAGGAGCCTGCAACTGAAGATAGATAAGATGTCCGTCTTGGATCTGACTTTTTCAATACTGCATCCACTCAGTCTGCTAAACCCTCCGAACCCTTGCGCGGGGGAGTATCCACACACTGCACGAGGAGCTGCACGAGGAGAAAGAGCAGCGGCGCACGAAGCTGAATTCTTATTTGGAACCTTGAAGCTGAACTCCTATCGCTAAATCCTTAAACCCTCGCGCAGGCGAGCATCGACGCGCTCAGCCGCACGTTCGCGGAGCTGCACGGGCAGCTGCGCGAGGAGAAGGAGCAGCGGCGCGTCGACTTGGAGCACCTGACGCAGACGATTGGCGCTAAAGTGGAGGAGGCGCACTCGGGGCTGGACGATGAGCGCGTCGCGCGGCTCGAGCGCGAGGCGCAAACCCTGAAGCGCGTCGGCGAAGACGTCTTCCGCGTGCAGGTAAACCCTAAACCCCTGAGGTTTCAGACCGCAGGGTTTGTGTGATGCGTGTTGAGCCGCAAACGCGAAAAGCATTGCGCGGCTCGAGCGGGAGGCCCAAACCCTGAATTCCGTCAGCGAGGTGGTCCTCCGCGTGCAGGTAAGGTTGCTGCGGAAAAACAGCCAGATTCACTCTAATGGAAAGTTGCGAAGTGAGCGTCAAACGGGAAGTGCGCGGCGCAAAAGCTGATTTCTTAGCCCTGGAAATGTTTGGACGGCAGAAAATCTTACCGAAGCGTATTCGAAAAGCTCATGGGGCGGCTCGAGTATGAAGCGCGGTCGTACACCCGCGAATCAATAGCAGCGGGTCGAAGGTCACGCAGCCTTCATATTCAGCAGACACTTTTAGAATGGAAGCAAGCCATGAGGAATCCTTTGGACTTGTGAAGAATGAAAGATGTTTGAACTTATGAAAAATGAAAGATCTTCAAGATGCAAGAGACGGCGAGAGACTCTGAGCGATGAAGGAAGGAAGGTAGTTTGGGACTTGCGGTAAACTCCTCCAAGCCTTACGCGGCGATACGTGCGTTTGCAGGAGAAGATCGACGCTGAGCGCGCGACGCGCGAGGCCGCTCTGGAGATGATGCAACGCGAGGTGCGCGACTCGATGTCCGCGCACAACGAGAGCGAGGAGAGCTTTCAGCACATGGTAAGGAGGCGGAATCCACGAAGTCGCGAGTTGAACCTTGGGTCACCGAGTTTTGTTCTTGACGTACATGATGCGCTCTGCCACCAAAAAGCAAGGAACCTTCTCTTGTTCATTTTTTTGGATTTGAGCGGCGGTGAGTCTTCGTTCGTTTCAAGTCTCCAATTAGGTTACTTCTTTTGGTGTCACAGACGATCCGACCACAACTGGAGCTGCTTTTATTGCCTGAAAATTGAAGTCTGGATAAAGACAACGAGCTAAAATCTAATCTTCTCGTGTTGATCCAGGTTTTGGACGACATCGCAACCCTGAAGAATCAAATGCTCGTCGAGAGGGAGGAGCGCATGTCGGAGGACGAGCAGATTGTGCAGGCGATAAATGACTACACAAAGGCGCTCCAAGACGGCCTCAGGATAGTCAACAACTAGAGCGATCAGAATCCACAAGCGCGCTCAGCATCTTGGACTTCGAGCAAAAATCCGGCTCGAGAGCTGGTAGAAAGACCGATATTGATTTAGACAGGACTGTTTGACTGGAGTTGATACGTATTAAACTAGAGGGAGGACTTCAAGAGTGGATGGTTGTGACGCGCGCGTCAAAAGGCGGTAGAGAGGTTTTCGATGGTTGGCGGATGAGGACTGCCGGCGCCCGGTGTAATAACGTAGGATAAATAACTTCCTAAAATTAGCACAATTGACCTATTTGTACCCGCGTTGAGCATCTTTAGAAACAAAAAGCTCGTCATTTGACACCCGCGATCGATCCCGCAGCACAGTCAGGGGTTTCGCGGTACGCTTTCTATGCCGCTTCACAATCATGTAAGACTGCCAATCACCAACAACTTTCAGTTTGCATCAGGCATGGCGTAGCACATGCGTACCAATGGCGCGCGAAAATCTTTTAAATCGCTTCTCAAAAAACATGTATGGTCTGGCACTAGGGCCCTGATGACTCGGTGTGCAGTTATGAATGAAATCAACGGATATACAGAGCTTCGCTTGCCCATATGCCCAAACTATGCAATCATCAAGTCAACCTGGGTGATCGGATTCAAACCTGACCTCTAATGGACTGAGTAGCTGGGTTTCACGAGCCCTTAATTATTGACCATATGAAGATCCTGCGCCTGGCCATGGGCATCAACAGTGTTCACGATAAATGGCTCGGGCTCAGCTTCCAGGAAGTGCTGAGAAACTTCCAGTCATTGTGCCAAATCAACATTTTTAGGGGGGAAGGATCTGGCACGCATACAGGCCACACATCGAGTACGTGATCGAGCTGCAGATAGCACGTGGTCCAATACTTTTGCAATCTATCAATGCTGTTTCAGGCACGAGTCTGTCTCCACAAGCGCTTGGAAAGATATCCACGAGAAGCGACCCGTCAAGAGAAGCTCGCCCAGGAAACGGTTTTGATCAAAGAAGTCAGAACGTGTCGAAGGCATCATTTTTTTATTGCAGCAATTCGTATCCAGAAAATCTGTCTAGTTGAATTGACCTAGTGACGCAAAGGAGCTGCACCTGCCGACGCAAAGAAGAAGTACAACCTGTAATTTTGCGCAATTCTGTAAAATTCGCTACATGTCTTCGCCATAGGATTATCCATCTCAAATTGTCCAGATTTGTGCAGAATCGACCTGCTGTTGCTCAATGTCAAGTATCGTCTCTTCTCGTTTATCGGACACAGGCGATGCTAATTCCAGGTGTTATCGCCCCCGCCCTCTGCGTAACCCCCGGTGTCTCCGGCAGAGAAACCGTCGCCGCCGCTGGAGAAGTCAGCGCCTCCACCCCAAGCGTCCGCAGCAGCAGGAGTGGCGTCGAGTCCTCCGCCCCAAACGTCCGTCGCAGCATGAGGGGCGTCAAAGCCCCCGAATTCCTCGTCCGCAGGCGCGGGTGGGTCATATGCAGGCGCAGGAGGAGCGTCCGCAGCCGCTAGAGGGTCGTCCGCAGCGGCGGGAGGGGCATCCGAAGGCGCGGGAGGGGCGTCCGCAGGCGCTGGAGGGTCGTCCGCAGGCGCTGGAGAGGCATCCGAAGGCGCGGGAGCGGCTTCCGCAGGAGCGGGAATATCGTCGGCAGGCTTGAGAGGAGCGTCCGCAGGCGCGAAAGGGGCGTCCTCAGGCGCGGGCAGGACGTCCGCAGGCGCGTCCGCAGGCGCTGGTGGGGCGTCCGTAGGAGCAGGGGGACAGTCCGCGGGCGCGATGTGGGCATCCGCGGGCGCAGGAGGAGCGTCCGCAGGCGCGGAAGGCGCGTCCGCGGCCGCGCCGATGGGCAGGTCCTTGTATTCGCCTCCAGTCTGAAACGCGCCTTCGCTTCCATCCTCGAAGATCAGGCCCCCTCCGTTGCCAGCGGTGTTGTCGCATAAGTCTTCCGGATCGCCTCCGCTGGAGTGACTCGAGTGACTAGACTGGCGGGAGTGACTGGACTTGCTCGAGTGGCTGTGATGGCTGCCTTCGCCGAAACCGTGACCGCCGTGTTTGGGGTGTGCTGTGACCATGTGAGCGACTTGGTGTAGGGGATCTGCAAGATGCAGAAAGTGTTCGTATGACTTTCTTGTTGCCGACAGAAGGGCGTTGAAGGTATGCGGTAGCGAGCGGGACAAGCTTGTTTTCCCGTCCAATAGACTCCGATGGAGTACATCAAAACATATTCGGTAGATACAAAATGTTCGCAAAGCGTACCCTTGGCTCTGCTGCAGTCAAAGTCTTCAGAGATTGATCAACAGAGCCTGCAGTGTTGCACTTGTTCAGGTAGGGCTGAATTCCACTATTCGCAACCCGGTCCACCCCTAATGAAAGTCATCTGCTTTCATTAGAATGCAATCGAATATTCTTAAGGAACAGATGAATCCGAACCTGCGACTTTTGAGCATCTCTTTCAACCTGAACAAAGGTAGAAGGCAGGAAACCAAGGATTCATGTATACAAGCCAGATTGAGTTCCAAAGAGGAAATGCGATAGAGAGATGCCTACTCACCCCTTTTCTTCTTGCCGACATGTGGCTCTTTGTGGAGTCCAAGCTGCAAGAAGTGGAAACGGCGAGTTTCTTGGAAAAGTCAGGAAACATGTAGATAAGTCGACCGTGGCACACTTACGAAGCATGTGACTTCATCATCCGACAGATTTGGAAGTTCTCCGTGAACAAGCCTGGAATTCGCTTCTTGCGAACTTCTTCAGATCAAGTTCTTGTGATTTTTTATGCGCCTTTTTTAAAAACCATGGCTTCGTCCTTCTTTGATCTCGGACAAAATCAAATAGCAGCCCTGTCAAGCGGTCTTTCGCAGTTCTACAAATACAAGGGCAGCGCCTTTGTTTACCTCAGAGGGCTTCACAGCCCCAGCGATGATACTCAATGGGATCGTCTTCTCTTGAGTGTTGCCCTCGATAGGTTGTTCTACAAATGGAGACGCTATCTTGGTTTGGCACTCTTCAATTCCATGATGTTGCGCATTCAAGGTGGCAGCCTGTTCGTCTTTGACGGTCCCCGCAGGATCCTGCTCCTTTCTTTTCTTTTCACCACCGAAGGCCTTCTGAAGGACGGCTTTCGCCTTGTACTGCAGGAAGATCAGCAGATTAGCGAGTCAATTCAGCAGTCTGTAAGAATCAAGGCTAATAAAGACAGTCTGCGCGAAACAAAAAGTGATAAGTTGAACAAAACAATGATACTTTATCCCCTGATCCCCTTTAAACGGACTGGACGCGATTCTGAATCTGGACAGATCTGTATAGCTACGCTGGATTAGAAGAGCTTGCCGCTCTGCTAGGTCGTTACGCTGCATCTGGGGCCTTCACCCAAAACTTGACCCTTCGATTCCGCACAATCCATCGTTCATTGGGCTTGATCATTTTCTTACCTTGAACGAAGGTCTCGGATGATCAGCAGACTCCGACGTTTGAGGCGCTGCCCCACAGCAAGAACGCATGGCTGTGCACTGGGAAGAGCTGACTACAGCAGCTTTGCTTTTCTCGAAGTTCGATTTGTTCAGCTACAATCGCAGGCGCAGCAACAGGAAAGGGAGAAAGATGGTGATCTATCACGGCGGAATGCGAAGCTCGAAGGAGAATGACAGCCAATCTCGAAGGGAATGCTCGCAAGAGGTTTAAGTGCTTGTCATGTGACACACGCGCTGACTCTGCAAATAAGATCACCGTCTGCGCACACCTCGTATTGATTTTATGCGGGCCGCAGCAAGCGTGTGGCCTGTGGACCAGGCGAATTGCGGCCGCGCAGCGCGTGCGCGCGACTGGACCGTCCAGTCACTTGTTGAGGGGTTTACAACAAGTACCTTGCCACGCGGCCGTGCCCTAGTGCAGATCGCGGCCGCAACTAGCGGCCGGTCGGACGATGGTGGCGCAGCCTGGCGCGGCCGCACAAGCTTCACGATTGAGTCACTGGGCCGGGTGCGCTCGCAGCTATGCGACGCGACTAACGCTCGCTTCGCGTTCACAATTCGCGGAAGCCTACAACGGATTCTCGTTATGCATGAGGAGCTGTATCCTATACGATACGAAGATTAATGCTCCCGACCTCCTCCCGCTCCCATGTGTTAGAAGTATTTGCGCACTGCCACTCGGGCTACACTGGCGCCAGTGTGGCCCGAGTGGCAGTGCGCAAATACTTCTAACATGTTAGAATATTGCCAGTCTAGTTACTGAGACAGTAGCTAGGTCCAGTCAGTAGTCTTCGTACCGTACGATGATGCTAAGATTGACTACGACCGTCGATATGACAAGTAGAGGGAAACCGTGTAGGAGAAGATCTATGCCGTGACCCTGAGAATTTCATTCGTAGTGAATCCTCCTCCACGACAAGTCGCCTTCTCTCTTACGAGCGCTTCTCTGCACATGGTTTCATGGTGTCCATGCACGAGCCTGCAATAGATGCTTCTATAGACGCTGCAATCTAACAGGTTATGGGCCCACCATCACACGGATGGTGAAAGAAGCTCTTAGAAGGAAAGCTGTTAGATGTCATTCTGATTGGTTTGGTTTGGGGCCGGTCACAGCAAGGCTCATTTTTGAGAGTGCTGTGGGAAAGGCTTGAGGGAAATTCCCAACCACCTTTCAGCTCTCCCTGGGGAGGGCGTGGCATAAATTTCCTTGAGCTTAGGAGAAGCAGCAGGTTCAGAATTCCTTCG
This sequence comes from Klebsormidium nitens, assembly GCA_000708835.1. NCBI lineage: Eukaryota > Viridiplantae > Streptophyta > Klebsormidiophyceae > Klebsormidiales > Klebsormidiaceae > Klebsormidium > Klebsormidium nitens. The sequence goes on from DF237519.1 coordinate 43,470, forward strand.
AAGGGAGGCAGCACTTCAGTATCCGCGAAGAAAGCGGATAGAGTGAGCTCCAACAGGAAGGAAGATGGACACCAATGAGAAGATTCACATTGAGAAGCTGAAGGGAGCAGAGAACTATCAGACCTGGAAGGTGCTGATAAAGCTTCTGCTGACTGAGAAGGGTCTCAAGAAGACGATCGATCCTGAGACCAGGTCAAGCGAGGAGTTGGCTGCAAGGACTGCAGCAGTGAAGGCAAAGGAAGAAGAAGATCAAGAGAAGGCTCTGGCAGCAATTGGTCTTCGAGTGTCTTCAGAATTCCTTGGGATCATCACAGATGCTGATGGATCTGCAAGAGCAGCCTGGGAACAATTCTCAAGGATGTTCCAGTCTGTGACAAATGCAAGAAAGATGATGCTCAGGGAGAAGCTGGCATCACTGAAAATGGAGAGTGGAGAATCAGCAGCGAAGTATGTTGCTAAAGCAAAGGACCTCAAAAGAGATTTGCTGCAAGCAGGTCTAGACGCTGGAGACGTAGATCTTGCTGCTGCATGTGGTTTGTCCAGGTCCTACAGGGAGATTAGGATGGCACTAGAGCTGCAAGAAAAAGCTATCTCCCTGGATGAAATGCTTCCTCTCCTCCTCCAGCATGAAGCCAGACTCGAACGTGATGAGGAAACAGATCATGGAGAGTCCTCCAGTTCAATGGCCTTCGCGAGCAAAGGCTTCAAGCAGCATGCGGGGAAGTCTCAGAGCAGAAGACCAGGTCCTAAGTGCTGGACGTGCGGAGAAGAAGGTCACAGATCCTCGGAGTGCTCTCAGAACAGAGACAAGGACGAGGAGTGCAGGAAGTGTGGACTGAAAGGCCACATCGCAAGGAACTGCAGAAAGAGAGATTCGGGCGAAGGAAAGAGTGGAGAAAACAGGGACAAAGGGACGAGGAGATCCATGGTGTTTGCCTGTCCTCCAGAAACAACTCTCTCAACACTCTGGATTCTGGACTCTGGAGCAAGTGCTCATCTCTGCTGTCAAAAGGAGATGTTCTCAGAGCTCAGGGAACTCAAAGGTGGCGAGGCAGAGGAGATCCAAGGGGTTGGAGATGCAGTCAGAGTGGAGGGCATTGGGAAGGTGCCTCTGATTTGCAAGACCGAAGAGGGAGAGATGACAGAGGTCATTCTCGAAGGAGTCAAGTTTGCTCCTCAGGCGCAGGTCAATTTGGCAGCACTTGGCAAGTTTCTCAGCAAGGGAGCAACTCTGCACAGCGAAGGAAGCGTGGTCAGCCTGAAAATGGAGGGAGAAAAGTTCCTAGAAGCGGAGAATCAAGATGGAGTGTCGGTCATCAGGACAGTTTCGCAGAAATCTCTGGCCTTTGCAATCACTCAAGCTGATGAGGGAAGACTGTGGCACAGGCGCTTTGGTCATGCGAGCTGCGAAATCCTGGCGAAAATGGCGCAAGATTCTCTCGTTGAAGGACTCCCCCCAGCAGCAGCCTTCCGAAGAGCCGGCGAAACCCTCTGTGAAGACTGCGTCCTCGGCAAGCAAACTCGGAAACCCTTCTTCCCCAGTAACCGTCAAAGTCAGAACCCCCTCGATCTAGTTCATACGGACCTCTGCGGTCCGATGCAAACGACGTCAGCCGGGGGCGCTCGCTACGTCGTCACTTTCATAGACGACTACAGCCGGTGTGGGACGGTGCAGCTGCTAAGAACCAAGGAGCAGGCGAAGCAAGCCCTGGAAGCTTACGTCAGCTGCGTGGAAAACCAACTGGGGAGAACGGTCAAGAAAATCCAGAGCGATAGGGGCGGAGAGTACTGGAACGGGGAAGTCAAGGCGTTCTGTGCGCGCAAGGGGATCATCCATCAGAAGACCAATCCCTACTCGAGTCCGGAAAACGGGGTAGCGGAACGGTTGAATAGGACTCTGATGGATAAGGTGCGCGCGATGCTGTCTGAGAGCGGATTGATACAGAAGTGGTGGGGCGAAGCGGTTCTGACTGCGAGCTACGTCAGGAACCGGACGGCGACCAAGACGCACGGGAAGACCCTCCTGGAGCTCTTCTTCGGGCAGAAGCCAAGTGTGAAGGAGCTCCGCGTCTTCGGTTCCAAGGCCTACGTCCACACCCCCGCTCAGAAGCGAAAGAAACTCGATCCTGTCGCGAAAGCCGGCGTCTTCCTCGGGTACGAACCAGGAACCAAGGGGTACCGGATCCTGCTGACGTCAGATCAGAAGACCGTGCTGATCTCGCGTGACGTCACGTTTGACGAAGCGGAACGGAAGGACCCCGAGGGAGCGGAAGCCTGGGAAGACCCTCCGCCTCTGCCGTCAGTCTCGTCTGAGCCCGTCGAGCCTGAGGGAGAGAATGAAGAGGCGGAAACGGAAACCCCAGAACCGGAGCCGGAGAACGGAACGGAAGAGGGGAGCGGAACGGGAGAAGAGAGAGCGGAACCGGAAGCGACGGGAAAGAGGGAGAGAAGACCGAGTCAGCGCTACCCCTCGAACGACTGGGTAACGGCAAACCTCGCAAAGGAGACGGCGGAACCGGTGGAGCCGAAAACCCTGGAGGAAGCGCTAAGCAGCCCGGAAGCCGCATTTTTGTTAGAAGTATTTGCGCACTGCCACTCGGGCCACACTGGCGCCAGTGTAGCCCGAGTGGCAGTGCGCAAATACTTCTAACACACCCAACACCCAAAGTTCTCCATTTCTTAAACATTTCGTTGAAATAGTAAAGCTATTGCGAGCGAAAGCGAACTCGAAACTCACAACATGTCGCTCTCGAACATATCAATTCTTGACGTCTACGTCTAGATTGAGCTCGAAGAGAGCGACAAGATCAAAATTGAGTGAGCGAAGCGAGCTATAAAACGCTTCTGAGCAGCGAAATGTTTCATTCCAAAGAATCAAGAACCGCTAGCGCCTTCCCTCCGCCAAACAAGCCCTTCCAACTTAGCACGCTTTCAATCTCGCCCTCCCCCCCCCGCCCTCAGTATCATTGCTCGCTCGATTCGCCTAACTCAAACCCGAGCTCCCCAGATGTTGATTTTGCGTCGAAGAGCTGCACCCAACACCCAAACTTCTCCATTTCTTAAACATTTCGTTGAAATAGTAAAGCTATACGGAGGTTACGAGACAGATATCGATGCACGCAAAAGATAGTCCTTCCGCGCTCAGAGTACCCCAGTCCCACCCCGGGCGTCACGGAGGCGGGCTCTATAAAAGGCTCGGGCAGCGCAGACTTTCGCATTGAGAAAAACACTGCTATCCGTGCAAATTTATCAAGTCGAAGTCGACCTCAATTAGACCATCATCAACCATGCGGCGTCAGCGACAAGAGTGGCCGTGGTGAGCATCGTTACGTCAGCTCATCGCAGCAAACGTCATCAGAGCCGCAGCACTAACGGACGCTTTAAGTGGAAGCAACTAACGCCGTTATGAACTCGCAAAAGAAAAAACCCCTTGACCAAGGCATGAAAGACAGCAGTTTTTTCAATCTCCAGAAAGAAACGCTGGCGGCAAAAGTATCCCAGTCTTGTGGAGTCCCATTGAGATGACGTCCCTCAGACTTCCAGCCTTCTTTCAGTCCCGCCTGGCAGAAACTAACTCTTGGGTGCGTGCTAATGGTTTCTGTAAGGCGTGCCGTTGGTTTCGCTAACAGAAGGACGTTCATCTCGACAGACCGACTTATTTGCGGCACAACAAGCGGCTGCCCGCTTCGCTATGATAAGAGGGTTACTGAGAGGGAAACAAAAAACAAATGCACCGTAGAATATCTCTTGCTGGAAAATGGAGTCTTCTCAATCCGCACTGCAGGCTGAACCTAAAGAGCACGGGTAGGTTCCGTTCCTTGAAACAGCAGGCACTAAGAGCATACGGAAACGTTGGCTCGACGTACTTTCCGGTTTCTCGACAGCTAGACGGACTTCTTCAGCGCTTCAGACGGGATGGATCCATCGTGTGATCGTCTTGACGAGATACTTCCAGCGGCACAATCAGATTTACGCGGTCCGAAAAGTAGATCCTCTCAAAAGCAGACAATCTCTACTTCTTGCTCCGCTCAGAAAGAACCTCGAACCATCGGATCTAGAACGTCACGGTTCCCATGCGTTGTCAGCCGGGCCAGCGGGCCTAACCAAAGGCACGAAGAAGCAGCCCGCAAATTGTTTCTACCAACTTGAAATCATAATTTTGACCTCCGTTGTCACACAAGGGGGCTCTCTGGGGGCGCATGCACCGCTTGGAGACATGCCCATTGGCGTACTGCTAGCCCACTACATCATAGCCATCCTAGGATTGCCCGGCCGTGCTGTTGTCGAAAGACCCGGTAGGGGAAGACGGGAGCCTCCGCCAATATCATCTGTCCAAGCAGCCGGCAAGAGAAGGAAAGAGAAGGAAACGATGAGGCATAACTAGGAGCATACACTGCAGAGCCCATTCTCGATTCTCGGACTACCCGAACGCAGCTGAGATCGGTGTCTAAAGGTGCATGGGTGTCCAACTTGTAAGAAGCTGATAATAAAATTGGTAATCCGTAGAGACGAGGAGAGTTACTTGACCAGAAAAGCTCGTCTTAATTGTGTAGCTGTCATGGTCTCAGACCTGAGCTCGTAGCTCAGGGGTCTCGAGCTTCTCAATCATTGCTAAACAGAGTCGTTGTTTCCAAAAAGAGCAGTAAACAAAGTAGGAGTTGGCACAAACCTTGACGGAAAGAGCGTAGAAGGGAGAACTTGACGAAAGCAGCATGGGAAGCTGAGCTTTTAGAGTAGGGAGTAGATTGAAGGCTCAGCCGAACGTGCGGCAAAGATATGAACCTTTAGCATACACCAAGAGGAGAAGAGGTTTAATTGCATCTAATGCATCTAAGAATATTGAACTGTCATTTACAACGCGCTTGCCACGAGCAAAGGATTCATGCTGTATAGCACGAGATAGATGCTGACGCCAATATTAGCTGGATGACTCTGAGTCATGAGCACTGGCAGATAAGCAAACATAGCCGGACGTCAAGCAAAGGACTCTGTTACTGGAACGTAGAGTCTCGACGCCACCTCCTCAAACGTCATCCTTGATTATCTGTACATGCACACGCCATCAGGAGCGCTGAGGTCCTATGGATTGAAGATTCTGACCTGAGCACGTTAGCGGCCTCTGAGAGGACCATGAAGAGTCTAGGTGGATCGTGTAGACCAAACCCACCTCCTGCAATCGTCACAGCCACCAGTGTGAGCGGGAAATTAGGAGAACTTAGCGAACACAGCCAGCTTATGATGGAATTGAAAGGAAAGAATTTATTTCTTGAGTACCTGGTCGTGTAGATTTTATCATCACGGAACGATGCGCCGACCAAGGGGTTTATGAACGGAATGCTGATTCCTCTGGGCGCTGTGTGGGCAACCCAAGGGATGGACACACCCTAACACTCACTGCTCACTGCCAGCATCTGTTAACACTTTAGAGTCGCAGTAAAACCTGGTTGAAAGCATTCTGAGCGTAATTCCATGCCGTGTAGTGATTCTTTGGGCCCCTTGGCAGAGCTCAGGCGCAAGCCCACGACACCCAGATCTGGCGACTACAGTAATGCCACGTATGAGAGAGGCGGGCAGGATGACCAGGTAAGAAGCTGTGAAAATAGACCTTTTTGTCTCAAAACGTCCTTTGACAAACCTCATAGACCGGACCCTTCATGGATCCAGAGCAGAGACCGACGATGATCGGAAAAACCTACGGGCCTCTATGAGGGAGCGGTTGGCTGCAAGACGTTCGACCTGGCTTCCGCTCAGATCTGCATCTCCGTGATTGACGGATATTCGGGAATGCGGAACATTTAGATGCAATCAGTCGATCAGTGCAAAAAGCCTCAAAGATACAAAGACTTCTGAAGTCTGCAGGTCACAACCATTTTCTTTGAATGCGTAAACGGGTCAAGAAAATGAGCAGAGTCCCCAAAGCCTAAGCCAAAGCCGAAACAGAGTTAGAAACTTGCGGTCGCAAAGCGGCTCATCTGCGACCATTATCCTTGTCAACATTCTGACAGGCCAAGTGTCTGTCATAGCCGGTCCTCATGCAGCAGCACTTCGTGTTGGGATGACAGAACACTTCTCAGAACGATCGTGAGAGGGTTGAATGCCACGAAGCGGTTTTGTACCGAACCTAACCCAAAAACCTGACACCTCGAGCAAGCTAACATGAAAGGGTTTGAAACCAGGCTAGCTTGCGGCAGAAACAGGAGTTTCACAGCCATGCCCAAGCGAGAGATAGAACTGTGAAGGATTCAAGGGACGAGAACATGTGGCGAAACACGAGCCACTTTGACGTTGAGACCATTGAGTTGGGGTCCAATAGGAGAGCGCCCACGACGATAGCTGTCAGCAGGAGACTGGACGAGACGCCGGAGATGGCGATGCCGGTGAGGCGGGAGAAGCCGCGGACCCAGATGGACGGGAGGACGGCGGCCAGGCTGCCGAGAATCACGGAGTGCCTTCAAGGAGAGACTGACACGATTCCTCTAGAGATCTCAGAACCAGACTACCGGACAAGATGAGGAAAGCTTTGGAATCCAACCTCGAGAGCACAAGACTTCGTGAGAACTTTCTCCCTTGTCGTTTTGCAGTTATAAAAGCCTGGTGTCTTCTCGGCCGACGTCAGGACCAGGGTAGCCGCGATGCGTCTCGAACGGAGGCATCCAAGGGCTTTTCACGGTCCAGCCTTCCGAAAGTGACCCCATCCATGGGTCCTCAAGTCAAGGTTGATGAGACAAGCTTGGTGCGCTCTTTTGGTCAGACAAATATGGCAAAGAGTAACACAATTCCTTAGTGGCAAGCAAAGCAGGGGCAGGGTACGAGCAACTTCGTGGCAGTTCCACAAAGGTACATGCCAATCTTCTCGGGACGAAATTCAGATCATCAGAAATTCAAGAGCCAAAACAAATATAAGGGAGGCGCAATACCGAGGTGATTGATGACTGTAAAAGTGGCTTCGGGGACGGGAAACTTTGAGGCGGTCAATGAGCAAGAAGCTCTTGGTGTCGGCTCACTCACGGCCAATGTCCACAGGAGCTTGACAAAGTGCGCAAGGAAGATAATCAAAGGCACGCAAGATGATATCCGGCGGAAAGTATGAGAAGCGAAGAATCATTGATGTGCAACAGTTCACAGAAACAGAGATGTGTCAGCCAACTGCGTGCAACGAGCTCGAAGATTGATCACCAGACCGGATAATGTCGGCGTCCGCGGGTCACCCGGTTCCTGTGAGCAATCGATCGCTCAATAGCTCCTATCTTCATAGCCTCTCTTAAAGCTTCTACCAAAAATGGACTTTTACATGGCCGTTTCAAAGCCGTCTTGCGCGCCCTGAGGAACTAACTACGATACCTCGGATCAGTCGCACAGCCCAAGAGAATAGACAACTACAAAAGCAAACGCTGATCCAAGTTTTGTGGCTAGGCCCCGCGAAGCTGATGCAAAATAATAAATGTACGCCGCTTTGTAACATACACAAATCAGGAATATCCTCGCTGCAGCTCATTGGCTCATCCCCCAACGTCCAACAACTTCGACAAAGTCGATGGGGACGCCTTCCACATCGTTCAAAAGGATTGTGCGACCCTCAACCATGACGTCGGGGAGTAACGGCTCGCATTACACCAACTGAGCAAACAAGCTCATGCATAGCGCCTATCATGACAAAAGTGCGAGATACTACGCGAGTCCGGAAACCAAGAATTTGTAAGAGGCTTACATGCGCAAGCAGACGTTCGACACAAATCGTACGAGACGCACTTCCTTCTGTCGTAAACGCAATTAGTGTTCGGGGCGTGCGAGTACAACTGATTGCAAGGCGAGTCCGTCTTAACGTCTGTGGAAACGCAGATGCCCCCGAAGCTAGCGCATGTCCAATTTTTCAAAGCCGACGCGATCGAGAAGCCAGTAAAGAAGCCGCACTGCGCAAAAGAAGGCGCTCGACTGTACCTCTTTGAGTTGTACCGTATGCTTCCTTTCATGACGGAAGACAAGGTCAGACTAGCTGGTGACAGGAACAGTACGAGGGAAGAACTTATGCCACCGCTTCAAAGTGGGGCAAGAGTCCCCAATGGGAGCGGCTCAGAGCGGCTAGAGAGGGGTGAGCTGATAATCCCAGCCTGCAAGTTTTCATAGCCACTGGTAGCGGGGAATGGTGCGTTTGGCAGGACCAGAAAGAGCAGACTCGTGTCATCGGCACGGGCACGTGTCCGTAATACAGAAAGAGACTGCGAAAAAGCTGGACAAGGGTTTTGAGCATCGGAACGGGACGCTGTCATTCTTTTGCAAAACATTGCCCCATGGTTCCGGGCGGGCAACGTCTTTGTTCACAGGGACAGTGTTAGAAGTATTTGCGCACTGCCACTCGGGTCACACTGGCGCCAGTGTAGCCCGAGTGGC
>DF237518.1:1140-50696 GCA_000708835.1 Klebsormidium nitens
ATGATGGCAATGAATAGGGGGTATAAGGGGGGCCGACTCCAAGGGGAAATGATGATGATGAGGGCAATGAACAAGGGCTATAGGGAAGGATGGGGTCAAGGGAAAACGATGATGACGAGAGCAATCAGTAGGGGGTATAGGGAAGGCTGGGGTCAACTTTCAAGGGGAAATGATGATGATGAGGGCTATGAGTCGGGGGTATCTAGGGAAGGCTGGGGTCAAGGGGAAATGATAATGATGAAGGCAATGAGTAGGGGGTATCTAGGGAAGGCTGGGGTCAAGGGGAAATGATGATGATGAGGGCAACGAATAGGGGGTATAGGGGTATATATAGTATGAGGATGATGTAAGTAAGTACATCCCTACATATACGCAATTTTGATGAAATTGAGGAACTTGTATATATTCACGGCCCATTAGTACTTTCTCGAGACGAGATGGTGCGACAGAGGATATACTCCTAAAATCACGCCTCCAATAAAATCCGAGAGTATGAACAGTCGTTTATTCAGTTCGACAGAGACGCGTTTTTGCACCACAGTCCCACGCAGTTACTAGCTGCGTTGCCCCGGAGTTCTACGCCACAGTCCTCCTAGTCGAGGCAGAAGTGGAGGCTGGTGACGCCCACGAACGGGAAAGGACAGAGGATTGGGGAGAGGACATATCTTTGGGTTCGAGCTTCCGCAGTCACGAAAGGCAACGGACTGCCCCAAGGTCGAAGCGAAAACCGCTCCCTCGACTGCCCCCAGAGGAGCAGTGGCAGGCCGTGCTTCTCTAGCTGCAGATCGCCGAAAGCCTAACTCTGGAGCAAAAGAAGCAGCTGCTCGAAGTTCTAGCGCGTCACCCCCACGCCTTCTCAAAGGATCCCTCCGATCAGGGTTGGTAAAGGGGTACACCCACACTGGGATTGCATGACACCGGGGACATCAAACCCATTCGGGAAGGGCCCCGAAACCACAGTCCTTTTGAAAAAGACAAAATAGACAAGCAAATGAAACCTATGGAAGACTACAACGTGGTCCGCATGTCAAGCAGCCCCTACGCAGCAGCTGTTGTGCTTGCACGAAAGAAAGGTGGCAAGTGGCGTTTCTGCGTCGATTACAGGAAAATCAACCTGGCAACTGTGCCCAATTGGTACCCTTTGCCGCGCATCGAGTCCATCTTTGACAAATCGGGGCGAGCGACTTACTTCACTTCGCTTGACGCGCAGGCGGGGTACTAGCAAATTCGGCTGCACCCGAAGGATGTTCAAAAGACAGCTTTCCTCACACACCGCGGCCTGTTCGAATTCCTCCGAATGCCGTTCGGCCTGACGGAAGCCCCTCGGATTTATCAAATGGTCATAGACCAAACCCTGCGGAAGGAAATTAGGGGGCCCAAACCCTGCGTGACGCAATACCTGGACGACACTCTGCTCTACTCCGACGACTTCGCAGAGCACCTTTCGGCGCTGGACAACGTTCTGACACAGCTGGAGGCCATCGACCTTAAGCTTTTCAAGTGCCACTTCGGTGCCAGCGAAACGGAGCATCTCGGGCACCTGACCCGGCGCAATCAACTCTTGCCCACGCCGGAGAAGGTCCGCGCAATCAGAGATTGGTACGAACCGATCAACCCTACGGAAATCAAAAGTTTCCTAGAGATGTTGGGCTACTACAGGATCTCCGTTCCCATGCAGGTTCCCACAGCTGGCAAAGCCGCTTACGAGTTGACGAAGATCGGAGTCCCCTTTGACTGGGGTCCGCATCAGGCGGAGAGCTTTAAGCTCCTCAAACAGGCCCTGATTGATGCGCAGGCATTCACTCGGCCAGACTTCGCTAAGCCGTTCAAGCCGTTCCTTCCGGACACGGATTATAGCAAACTTGGTATCAATGCAAACCCTCAGCCAGCTAAACGAGGAAGGTCGAGAGTGCCCAGTCGCATTCGCTTCTCGCGCACTTCACGGCGCAGAAGCCCACTATTTTGTCACGGACGGAGAGCTGTTGGCTATGGTCTAGGCGATAATAGACAAATCCCGCTCTTACCTTTTTGGGGGTTCTACTTTTACAGTACGGGTCGACCACAACCCCCTCGTATGGCTCCACCAACAGACCGGACTCACAGGGCGCCTCGCCCGCTGGCATTGTAAGCTGCTGGAGTTTAACTTCACAGTTATCTCCCACCCGGGTCGGCTCCACTCAAATGTGGACCCCCTCTCCCGCAACCTGGTGGCAACACTACTCTGGGACCAGGACGAAGACCCCGACGAGCTCCCCAGCTATGCAACATCGGATTCCGAATACCCACCCTCCCTCCCTCAGGTTTCTCTATGCGAAGTCGCCTGAGACGTCGACTTTAGCATACTCACCTTGCACACCGGACGCAGACTCTCATATGGACCTTACTCACGAAGCTAGAGGTTCCCCGGTAAAATTGCTTGGGAAATGCGGGGAACGACACGGCGAGCGACTAGGAGAACGAGTCTGGCAAAGACAGCGCTAGCAAACGGGAGGAGATATCTTTTCACCCGCGCAAGTTGTTTGAGGAGGAGGACGAACTCCTCATAATGGAGGAGGACTCACTTTTCAAGATTGGGTGGCTCCGGAAGGACTCATGGTCCTGACCATCCTTCCGGGGGAAACCACGACTTTGGAGTTTCCAGAATAAATGCAGGTACCCACGGAAACTCCGGCCTGGGCGCCCACGGTTTTGGATCAAGAAAAAATGGTGGAACAGCTGACAAGAGACATGGATAGGCATCTTGGTTGGGACGCACAACAAATCCTGGAGGCAGCAACACGCGAAGGTGAAGCGGAACTTCCGAAGACTAAGGGTTTCGATGCCGACGTTCCGCAGGTCTTGATCAGGCGCAGGAACTTTATGCGCAACGGGGTACTGAATACCCCTTTGGCAGAGAACACTCTGGTGGAAAGAGTGGCCATAACAATCCTCACCAGCTGCCCGACCGCGGACCCCGAGGGGGTACTAAGCGAGGCCAAAAAGGCCATCCTGAACATGCAGCAAGATTGCAGGGAGAACGTGGTTGTAGCTGTACGAGAGAACCTCTTAGCCAGGGAGGGCCAGAATCCTAGCGAGGGGATTAAGGTCAACCCGGATGAGGCCAGTGCTGCCTAGATGCAGACCTTCTCTCTGGAGCACTTTCCCCGGCCAGAGCCAGAAGACTTCTTGTGCGGAGACGCAGAGGTCATAGAATGGCTGTGCCGCGGACAACTGCCAGCGTTTACGGAAATTACGGCCAAACAGCGCAAAGAAGCGCGCCGCCAAATCGGGGACAGGGCTCGCCGCTTCTCATTCGAAAAAGGCAGGCTGTGGAAGCTCAATGCGCCCCCAAAGCGCATGAACCAAGTGCAGGAGCGGGTCCGCAGGCGAGCCGTCTTGACGGAGGAAGAAAAACAAATGGTGTTAGAGTAGGTGCACAATTAGGGAGGACACCCCTCTATTCGAAAGACGAGGAAGCTTTTGCAGGCACTATTCTTTTGGAAAGGAATGTACGAAGACGTGCGCGACTTCAACAAATCATGTGCCGCCTGCCAGTTCGCCAACCAACCAACGACGGAGCGAACGGACGGCCGGAAGCTGGCAAGTACGGAGGTGGACCTACGACTTGAGAAAGTCGGCTTCGACTTGCTCGGACCGTTTCCCCAAACAACAGAGGGATACTATGATACAAGTACGTCTACATTTGGTACGACTACTTCTCCGGCTGGATTGGTGCATGGTTGGGCAAGACTAAGTAGTCTGTGGAGGTCGCTGAGTTCTTGAAAGTGGACCTCTTTGCGGCCCACGCCTGCCCGGCGCTCATAATCATGGACAACGACGCGCACGTCGGAGAGGTGAAAGACCTTTGCCAGAGAATGGGAACGCATGTGCAGGTGATCGTATACCTGACTCTACCTGGATGAACTGCAGAGCGGAATCTTTTGTGAAAGTCTTTACCAAGAATGTCCGCAAGTTGGTAATTCAATATTGGCCTGACTGGGTGTCTCACATCTACGAGGCCTTATTGGTCCTCAGGGTGTGCTACCGCAAGGCCACAAGGATGTCGCCGTTTGAGATAATCTACGGGAGGCAACCGGTCCTGCCAGCGGAGCGACTGCTCGCGGCACGATTCCGGATAAGCCAACCCTCCACTCCAGAGGGGGAAGAAAGGGCAGAGCACGACTTCGACACCTCAGTGCAAGGAATTGGCGAAATTCGACGAGTCAACATCCTTCTGCGGCAAGCACACCAAGCCAATATGCGGGCGACCGCCGCAGCGAATAGGGACATAATGCAGGTAAAAGCGGAAGCCGCTTACCAGAGGCGCTAGCACAGGGGCGTCTACCGGGTCGCCAACCTCAAGCCAGGACAGTTGGTCATCATGAAGAAAGCGAAACGCGAGCACAAGTTTGACACGGGGTGGGAAGGACCTTACAAGTTCGCCTACTTCTTTGACGAAGCTGCACAGGTTGCAGTACTGGAGGACCAGAACGGGCAGCGCTAGATGCGCCACATCGTTATGCTACACCCTTATGAGCCGCGGGCAGTGGTTGGGGAGTAGGACAACACTACAAGAAAAACCACAGCTGGGCGCAGTCGAAATCCCCGACGCGGCAGCTTAAAATCTAGCGACATGAGGAGTCGCGGCCGCGAACCAAATCCACGGGCCCAAAAATCCCTCCGTCCGAACAAACCAACATTCAATATAAGAAGGATAGTTTCGTTAGTACGGATCCGTACATCGAGGTCTCCGCCGGAAGTCGAAGTGCAGGGTGCGGAGAACTACGCAATCATTAGCGGCGGTTACACGCTTGGGCGGATTTTTCAAGGCCCTTTTCAAAGCGTGTCGGCCATTATTGGAGGCATCGCCCGACCACCTCGCACGATCCGAAGCTGACGACTGCATTAAAGCGAAGGGTCGTCACGATCGAGGCTCAATAATACAGGTTCGGAGTGCAACCGGATCCAAATTCGAGGCCTCTACGGTTTCTCCCCTATTAGCTGGCCAACCGCAGGCAAAATGGGGCAGAACCTTGACAAGTCTCTGAGAGCTCCACTGAGTGAACCTCTGGATTCACCAGTGCAGGCAGGGGACTTGAAGCGGGAAAGGAAGGAAGCAAAATGAGAGAAGACTCCACTCAAAACTTCATTTCCAAAACGCAGAAAAAAGGAAGGAGCAGGCAGCACAGAAACTCCACCCTCCGAACCAAGGCGCACTCCAAAGCAGAACAGATTGCTTGACTTGTGGTCCGCAGCAGGCGCGAAGCATCAGAAGAAAGCGCAAGAGGTTGCAGGGGTGGGGATGGCTGACAAGGGGCCAATTCCCAGCAGCAGCAATGCTGCAACAGTGCAGTACACCGGGGATGACATGCCCCGAGTGTGGCGGCCTAGTCCAGAGGCGTCTTTTCCGCATGGGGTCTCTCCCATCACAGGGCTAACCGAGGAGAAGTTGCAGGGGGAACTGGCACATGCCCTGGAAGGGATTGCTGCCGCCCGATAGGAGGAAGGAGAAGGTGACCTCTCCTCCCGGACTCAGGCCGTAATTGTGATGAGGGATGAGTTCTTCTTCAAGAGCTTCAGAATTCTATTGTATGCCCCTCATATCCTCCCCAGGTTGGTGCTTGCGAGTTACAGCGAGACGCTGGATTCTGCAGTAGCAAAACAGTACCGGGAGCACCGGAAGAGCTTACTCAAGCCTTCCAGTTTAAACAGAGGCCCATCGTGGAGGAATCACTTGAAGGGAAGGGGGAAGCCCTGACTGAACGTGATGTTCTTGTTGCAGAATGGGGAGACATGCCCTTCGAGGCGACTCCGGAGGAAATGAAGCAGCCGTTGTCAGAATTGATGGCGGAAGGGGAAGAAAGTGCTCTGCAGCGTGCAGCAGGGATGGCTGCATGGCCAGGGGTATTGGGGACCGCCTCCCCTACCGGGGGAGAGCAGGCCCAGCTTAAGAAGGGGAAAGAAAGGTGGGGGAGAAAGAAAGGGAGTCCATTCCAGAAACGGAGCTCCTTTATGTCAAAAAGCCACAAGCAATAGCTCCCCCTTCTCGGGAGAACCCCCCGACAATTCCCCCTGCAGGCCCAACTCCCCTGGGGGCTTCCCCCGACCTTCCGACGCTCACCGGCCTGGCCCTCCATTTGAAGGGGCTAAGCGAGCAGCAGGTGGCGGATCAGTTTGCCCAACACAGGGAGGCCCATCGGCTGGCGGCTCCGCCACGTGTCAAAATCCTTTCCGGACAGCAGTTGTCCTACCAATTCCTTGCAAGCAATATCCCCGGGCTCAACCAGATTGTAAATGAGGGACCTCGCACTCTCCGGATTTCAAAGGGGAACCCCATGGCACGAATCACGGGGTTGACGCAGGGGGGTTGACGCAGGCAGTGGCGAACAGTTTCGACTCCTTGTGCCGCAACTTCCCAATGGGGAAATTGTAACGGCGAAACCTCTCTACAGCAGCCTGACGTGAGCATCTTTTATGCGAATTGCCGCCCAAATTGTGCAGGGGCCCAAACCTACAGGGGAGTCCAAACCCTGGCACAGCAGGTAAACCGCTGCATCTTCAAAACGGAAGCCTCTGCATAATCCCTCGAGCGGAATGACTTCTCTTGGGGTTTCCTATCCAAGCACGACACCAAAGGCCACGATGATAGTCAGCATGCTGCGGGAAAAGGGGAAGGCAACAGAGTTCTGGGACTCCGCTGACACAATCTTCACGAGCGTAGGGAAGGTGGAGGCAGGGACGGAAGCGGCGGCGACGGTCGTGGGGAAGGCTTTAGACACGGGGACAAAGGCCTATCACGTCCTTCCCCACTTCTTCGAAGTGGACCTCGTTACTGAGTTCCCCCCGCCTCTGAGCGGCGGGGGAAAACATCTCAAATTCTACATGTTTGAGATCCCCCAACCCGCCTCCGTCAAGCTTAACCAACTCCGCCCCGGCGACCCCCTTTTCCACATCAACCCCGAAACAGATGATCTCATCGGGGCGTGGATGATGACGGCAGTCGGCATTCCGCCAAACAAGGACGGAAGTGAGGTCACAGAGGAACTTCTGTCGTCTTTGCCGGACAAAGATGCTCTGGCAGCATACTTTTTTGTAGACCCGGCTGCGCCCCTGCCTCCGCGCGGTTGGACGCGCGCTGGGCTTACACCAGATACATGGGCTCCTACGAGGGCGCGGACGGCTCCTGGATGTCGTTCTTCATTCCCACAGCGTAGCTCCGCGCGCCATCCGCTACCACGTCATGGAGCATAAGCCGGGAGCCCCGGGGTTGGGGGAAGGAAAATACACGATGCGCGAGCTGCGCGCGCACGTGTCCCCTGCGGCCATGTTCGGGACTCCGGCGTTATACCCCATCAAGACGCGACGAGGGCCCCTCCAGATCAGCCTCTACTCGAAGTGCTTCAGCATGCTGGCTGGACGGCTTTTCCCTGATCCCTCAGCTCTCATCAAAGACGGGAAAAACATCCAGCCTCTTCGGTGATTCCCTGACCTCACCGTTCCCCAGGTGCTGAGGCCCCTGACCCATCCTCAAACCCCCTGGGCCTTCCAGGTCTAGGCCTTCTCCGCTTATGACGCACGATTACGCCACAGTGATTTCGTGCACTTCAACCCTGATGAACCGCTGCCGGAAAGTCCGGAGCAGCCGGGTAAGTCCACCCGGAAAGAGAAGAGAGAACAAACACCCGGACCCACTGCACGAGGTTCCGCGGCCGTGACCGCGGCCGCGATTGTGGCCGCAGCGGGGCCAACGGTCACGCCTGCCTCGGGGAAAGGACGGGCAGAGGGACCAGTTAAAGAGTCGGGCGCAAAGAGGGGTAAGAAAGAAGTAACCCCGACCGGAGCTGGGCCCTCGTCTGGGCCCTCGGCTGTGCAGGTGACCGGGCCTGCACGTCCCCTCCCTGCGAGCCCAACGGCCTGGCAAGCGGTACGTCTTCACACTAGGGCAACCCCGGATCGATCAAATAACTGGCCGGCTGAACCAGGGCGGGGCTTCGGCGCTGGCAGACAACGTCACGACTTACCTCATGACGGAGCTGCCCCGACTGATCGACAATCCCCCTTTTTCCGGGGTAAATCTCACCATACCTGGTGAGGTTTACCCCGGAGGGGTTCGCTAGCACCTCGGTTGGGGCGCGTAACCTCCTCCCCCCCTGAACCTCCAAATAATCGATGCAGTTAGCGACTTGATCGCGGCTGCGACGTCGGTGTCGCAAGACCTCGCGCTCTTGTTCCTCTGCGTGCAGACGGAACTGGTGCAGGGTGCCCCGATCGGGGCCAGTTTGGCCCCTTTTTGGAACATGATGAATCTCCCCGAGGACGAGGAGACGGAGTCGGAAGACGAGGAACAGCAGCGGAGCGGCGGCGAGCCACTTCACCCCGGGGTTTCGCAACACAGCACGCAGGAACAAGGGGGTGGAGGCGGAACCAGGGCCCGGGGAGCAGGGTCGGGGCAAAGAGGTGGTCCGAAGCAAGCGCATGCGCCGCTTGGGGGAAGACAGAAAGAGCTTTCCCTCTCCCCAACGTGTTTCCCCACGACCGCTCCCCGACGCCGAGACGCATGACGGGTAGCAGGAGCCCCAGTCCCCGCGGCCGCCGCAACTTCGGGCGGTCTCCCTCTCCCCGACGCGCCTATATGACTTTTTCGAGCTCTCCAGACCGCTCGGAGTCGCCTTCCCCCTCTTCTTGGCGCGCCCGTTCAATTGGCAGCGCCTTGCAGGAGCACGCGGCAGCGTCCCCGCGCAGGCCGACCGCGAGGACCACCCCGATCAACGGCCACGTGGCATCCCGTTGCGACCCGAGAGCTGGCTGCGACCCGGATGACTTATTCGATTACTTCACGGAGGAGGAGGTCGACTACGAGCCCACGCCCGAGCCCTCTCCGGAACCCCTCGCAGTGACGCAGGATGACGTCATCCCCCCGTGGGCGACGCTTCTCCCGGCGCAGAACGCCGCCCCGTGCACCAGCGCTTAAGGGGCCCGGTGCGGACTCCTAAGCGACGCCCCATCACCGAGCGTCTATCTGCTCCTGCTTAGGGAGAGCGAGTGCCGGTTGCAGATCGCCTCGGGCCGACTAACCGACCCAATCTTCCGGGTCGACTTGACGCCCCAAACCCCTCTCCCTCAGGCGAGCTTTCTGAGTGAACCTCTGGGGACCGACTGTTGGCTCTGGCCGCAGAAACAGAGGACCGGGAGACCCCTGCGTTGAGCAGCAAGCTGGAGGGGATCCCCTCCCCGACTCCGGCCCCTCTATCCCGTGTTCGAGACCGCTCCCCTTCCCGAGACGAGAGCGTCAAACCCAAGCGCTCCCGGTTCGAACAACCCCCTGAGGACTCATCAGCGCTTGGCGCAGCTCTAGCTCCTCTACATTGCCGCTCAACGACGCCTTCAGCAGTTGCAGCTCATCGCCAAAATGTGCCAGGGGGTCTCGCTGCAACGACCCCGACAACATTTCTCTGGGGCGGGCACAAGACCTGAATTGGATGGAGGACATTCAAGCGGAGATCGCGGATGTAGAGGCCAAGGTGTACAGTCAAGTGGGAGGCGGATTGCGCCAAAGCGCGCGAGCTGGCGCAGGCGAAGGCGGCCGCAATCTCCTCTGTCTCTACGGTCACCCTCGGGGCGGAGTTCGGGCAGTCCAAGGGGAAGCGCCCTGCGAACAGACGCGGGGGCAAGGGAAAGGAGGGGGCTTCGCGCCCCCTCTCGGGGAAACAGAATTTGGGACAGTATGGGTCTCGGTTGACCCCTCTGAAGAGGTCGTCCACAACTACCTCGATCGTCACCACGGCTGCGATTCGACCTCCTTTCGGACGGTCTCCCGGAAGTCGCGCTGGGACGTCTGATCTTCTTCGTCTTCGTTTTCAATCTACACATGATATGTAAGTCTCTTTTCCTTCATAATAAATCTAAGTTGGCCCAGCGCTGGGCCTTTTTCCCTGCCTCCCGTCCGGTGCGGACACAATGTCGCACCCCCCATTTTACCGTAGATGTCATGCGATATGGGCTCGACATGCGATTGGGCTCGGCAAACTAGAGCGGAACGTGTGCATCGGTAAAGCGTTAAATTTACATGATGTATCATGCGGGACTTATGGACTTCATATTCATTCATTATCAGGGACGGAGGGTTTCTTTCAAGAGAGAAGCCCTCAGTGAGGGTAGAAGTTATGTTGCTGAACAAGTTGAGATCTTGGAGTCACTCATGCTAACATTCAAGGCTATCCTCACCTTACCCGCATTGTCCGTCCTTGAGGCACAGCCCGCAAGAACGGTCGTGGTGCGCAATCAGTGTTTTGGATATCCAAAATGATCAGGCAAGAGCAAACGACAAACATGGGCACATGGCACTTACTGATTGAAAGATGGCGTCGCCGGAGGCGTGAGACATTCTGAGATGAAACGAAGATGTAACGCTGAAGGCTTATAAGGCCGGTTAAATTACTGTCGTGTTCGTACTGTTATTCTGGTTAAGTTCTCCGTGAGGTCCTTCTGCTTCCGTGGTGTTGTCGTCGCTGGTACGGTAGTGCTCCTTCGATTTTGCCGGTAGTACTGGCAACTGGTTTGAGTGCTCAAGGCACTCGGATACGGGGTTGAACGCTCAAGGCGCTCGGATGCTGGGTTGAACGCTCAAGGCGCTCGGATGCTGGGTTGGGCACGGGTGCCCGCTGGTGATGGATAATTGACTTGAATGAAAGTCGAATTGGAAATGGCGATGCCAATTGACTTAAGTACCTCGTGGAGACTTGCTTGAGTTTGGATGTCCAAAAGCATTGTCGTGGTGGAAATGGATGGCATGCTAATGTTGGGTTCGTACCAGGGTCCGTCACGGTTACACGACCGGTAACATAGCCGGGTATGTACCCTTAGAACGTTGTGGAAACGTCTTGGGATTGAATCCGGCAATTATAGAGATTTAGCGAATGCAACTGGTTAATGGACGTCCAATGGAATGCGTCCGTTTGTCATCCTGTTCTAGCTTGTTCGTTAGTTAAGGCATGGTTATCCTAATCATGAACAGGTCTGCTTAACCTAGTACTTGCACGCTTGCGCCACGTGTTGCACGCTTACAGGCTAGTCGAGTCGATCTGGCATCGAGGGCATATGGCATGACAGCTGTCATGCGATATAGGCTCGACATGCGATTGGGCTCGGCAAACTAGAGCGGAACGTGTGCATCGGTAAAGCGTTAGATGTACATGATGTATCATGCGGGACTTATGGAATTCATGTTCATTCATTATCCCCCCCTAAGCCACCGAGTTGTCCCAACGAGGGATAAGGCTTGTGACTGTACAGGAAATAACGAGTGGAAGGTTCGACTGCCCACGTGCATCGGTTAATTGGTTCTAGATTACGGCGGTGTGTTCATTGGTTTATCCTATCTTTCTTAATTAGTGTACCTAACGAATTGCCTGACTCCGTTGCCACCATACGAGTATGGCATCGGCTCTGACCCAAGATCGCGGAGCGGGGGCTTGGGAGCGGGTAGTTCCTTAGATATCACTACTGCTATATGTTGCCGTATCTTGCTACAAACCTGCGTGCACATGTTGTTGTGCAATCATTTTCTCCAGCGCTGACTTTTTTTTCAATGAACTCGAGCATGACATTCCTCGGGGGAGTGCTCATGCGGCGTGTAATTACAACGTTCTTGGGATAGTGCTCTGCGCAGTCACGAAGTTCCTGAAGTAATTCGGCCCGCGGACACTGTAGCAGTAGAAATTGACGCATAGTACTTGGTGTGCAATGCATCTCATTGTTTCGTTCGAGTACTTCCAACCTCTTTATACATTGTACTCTCTATACATTTTATCTATGAAAGCATACCATTGGTAGTTGGCATGCACCAAAACGTTTACCAGATCATGCCACTGATTAACTCGCCAGGCGAATAGTGCTTTCTTGTTTGGCCAGAAGCCGTGTTCCCACTTACATGCGGTCATTTTTCTTGTGTTGTCGTAGGAGACGTCATCAGGGCATGCTGGTGGTATGGGTGTGTTGTCAATAGGCGCGAGCTCGTTAAACGGTATGGGCTCGGGCGGTGGTCCCCAACCTGATGAGGTTGGTTGTTGGGTCGTTTCCTGAGGCGCCGAGCTGGACGCCATGTTTTCCGCAGATATAATACAGTATCTTTGTTATTCCCCCCCTTACTGAGCACTCACACTACACAGCGTGGGCAAAACCAATCTCTTTTGGGAATTCTACTGACCGGTGGATTTAAGCAATCCATGTGATAGCCTTCGCTGCAAGAATCGCAGATCAGCATCTTAGATGGTCGGTTGGTTTTCTTGCAGATTTGACAGGCCCAGTCCTCGTCGTATCCTGAAAGCGTAGTGTCCATTGTGAGATCAATGGTTGGATTATGACAGGGGGCACAATTCTCAACGTGGTCTTTGATGGTTCTACCATCTCTTCCTTGTAGCCTGAGCGCACCACTCGGTAAGACTTTAGTGATTCGCAAAATGAGTCGGCCTACATTGACGTCGAGAGTGTCAACTTCCTGCGACGCAGATAGACTAGGTCCCCTACCTCAAACCGTTTAACCTTGGGGCTCCATTTCCCAGTGCGGGTCTTGGCGTACCACAGGGTGTCTCTGTGTTGTGCGGCTTGAAGGTTGCTAAAGGCAATCGGCATTGCCTTTCGAAACTCCTCGGCGCGGTGGGCAATGACGTCTGCCCGGGTTTGAGGGTCATCTAGGTTGACCGGGGTGTTGATCATGTCTCGGAGGCTAGCTCCCACTACTGGGTGGCGCCCAAACATTAAGAAGTAGGGGGAGTAGTCTCCTAGTGCAAGCTGCTTGGACATGCGGTAGCCCATGGCGATCCAAGGCACCCATGTATCCCAGGTGTCAACTGCGTGAGTTAGTACGTATTTACGAACGGCTTGTTTTGTGGTTTGAACGGTTCGTTCTGCCAGGCCGTCTACTTGTGGGTGATCCCGTGATGTTTTGCGGTGATCAATAAGAAGTTCCTTGCACAGTGTGTCAAATTCTCCCTAGAATTCTGACCCTTGGTCGGTGAGTACTTCTGCTGGTGCCCCAAAATGGGTGCATACTTGGAGAAAAGCCTTGGCTGTTTCTTCTGATGTGTTATCAATCAGTGGAACCAGTTCTATCCACTTAGAGAAGTGCTCTATCATTACCATGATGTACCAAACCCTGTTGCTGAAGGAGGGAGTGGACCTGCGAGGTCACAACTCCATCGGTACTCTAAGCCCATTATTGGTAGGGGCTTGAGCAGTGAGTCTTTCACATTAAAGCTGGCTTTAACGCGATCGCATACCTGGCAGCTTGCTACCAACTGAGCTACCCGCTCATGCATGCCTGCCCACCAAAACGTGGGTTCTAATAACGAGTAAGTTCGTTTAACTCCGAAGTGGCCTAATTGGCGATGAATGTTGTGTACCAGTTCGGCCCTTGCTCCGGGTGGTGGGACTCTCTTTGCGAGCCCATCGTTGGTTACTTTGATGAGGGTATGGTTGTCAAACTTACACCCCTGCGCTGTGCGCCATATTCTGTCCCGTTCCTTGCGGGTTGTGTGGCTTGGGTAGGTGCAATTATCCTGCAGATATTGCATAGTGTTTGCGTCAGACCAGATATCAGTGATGAGTACTTCGCCCGAGTCGTCACCCAGGAGGTCTCCATCTTTATTTGTCCCTTGAAAGTGTGAGTTGTCTGATTCCTCTATGTCATTAGTTGATTCAGCTAGGGGAATGACTGCGTCGGTGCCCGTGACGCCGGTAGTTGGCTCAGCTACCAAGCTTGCCTCTGATGGGGGAAGTGCTGACTCAGATTGGGCTTGTGAAAGGGTCAGCTCAGAAGATTCGCCAGATAGAATTGCAGTTCCCTGAGTGACATGAAGATCGGGGGCGGCTGTTTGATCTTGTGCTTCGTGCGTTGGGTTGGCATTTGCTGGAGATGAGATGTCAGCACTCACCCTTGAGGCGAGTTGCCTTGAAGCGCATGCCTTAAGCTTCATGACGTGGCCTGTAGTTGGCAGGTCCCCCGTCGAAAATCTCTGCACGGGAAAGAAAGCAACGTGGCTTGTTGTTTCTGTGTTCAGGTCTCTGCTCTTTGAGCCTGCATGCACATGTCGGAATGCATGATGGAAAGGCTGGACTTCTCTATGGATTGATCGTCCCTGGCTGCTTTCAGTCGACTTAGCAGTCCATTGGTGACTGGCAATTCTAGCTAAGTAAGCAGCTATGATATTGGGCGCGTCAACCAAGGGTGGCTTGTGCTCTGTCACAATCCCCTTTGCTCCCATGGTCTTCGGACCATTGTGAGCCCCAATGTCTTTCTGACTAGTGACACATGGTTGCCATGATTCTGTGGTGATCATGGGTTCTTTCACTGACTCAAGCGGCTGAACGTGGTCCATTCTGGCGCCGGTTGAATCCTCTTCAGACGGAAGTGGGTGCGAGATAACCCGTCTGCATCTAGGTTTCTAATTCTTGACCTGTGTTTGATGTAGATGTCATATTCTTGAAGAATATTAGCCCACCTGGCGTGCATTCCTCGTAGCTTCTCGTTGGTCATCAGCCATTCCAACGGTTCGTGATCTATAATCAGAGTATACTTGCGGCCGTACATAATATCTGAAGTGGGAAACAGCCCAGACCGCTGCTAGGCACTCACCATGATAGCTCGAATAGTTCCTTTCCGTCTTGTTGCAACTGCGACTGGCATAGGCAACCACATACTCGTTGCCGTCATCATCTCGTTGTGTGAGTACTCCTCCCAGCCCCTGCGCACTCCAATCGGTGTGCAGTTCAAACTCTCGGTTGAAATCGGGCCTGCGTAGGATGAGGGCTTCAGTTAGGTGTTTCTTCAGGGTTTCAAACGCTTCCTGACACTCAACTGTCCAGTCGTATGTAACTCCTTCCTGTAGCAAGTGATTCAGGGGACTTGCTATCTTACTGTATCATTTGACAAACTTGCGGTAATATCCCGCAGTTCCTAGTAAGGCTCTTAGTGCACTGACGTCTGGTGAAGGTGGAATTCGCAAAATAGCCTCAACCTTCTCTTCTCGCACGGCAGTCCCTTCGGAGACTATTAGATGCCCTAGGTATCCGACATCGGGTTCTGCTGTTCGCATTTTCTTGGGCTGGCACTTCAGTCCCCTTTCCCGAAGTCGCTGGGATACTTGCGTCAGGTGTGTCAGGTGTTCTTCAAAGGTTCTGCTGAAAATGATGAGGTCATCAACATAACAACGACAAAACGCTCTTTTTGCACGAAGGGTTTGGCCCATGACCTTTTGAAAGAAGGCGGGTGCATTCTTTAATCCAAACGGCATAACTAGCCACTCGTATAACCCATCTGCTCCCCAGAAAGCCGTCTTGCAGCGATCTTTTTCTGCAATCCGGATTTGATTGTAGCCCTGGCGGAAGTCGAGTGTGGTGAACAGCTTAGCGTTGCCTAGGACATCAAATATTTCCTCTGGTGTTGGTATCTGGTAGTGATCAGTAACACTTACCCTATGAAGGCCGCGATAGTCACCGCAAGCCCTTCGTTGTGTCCAGTCTCCATTCTCATCCTTCTTTGGTGGCATCGTGATCGGGGAGGCCCATTGTGATGTGGATGGTCTAATGAGTCCATTCTTGAGGCGTTTGGCTACTTGCTGTGCGAGATCCTCTTTTTCTGTTTGTGCCAGGCGGTATTGATGTTTGAACACTGGCGTTTCATCGGTGACTGGGATTTCGAATTCTACTCCAGGTATCGTGGTCATCTCCTTCATGCTGAAGGCAAAGATGTCCCTGAAGTTGTCTAGAAGTTCTGTTAGCTGACTCTTTTGTTTGGGTGTCAGGGACTGTCCCATGGGCCAACTCCATTCTTCTGTTTCCTCTGCAGTCTTATCAGTAGCTTCTTTGCTCCCTGCAGGTGCTTTGCTCCGACATGTAGTTACTGGTTCAGGTGAGTTTGTGTTAGGTGGGGTTTTCTCAGTTAACCCTTACTTGCTTGTGACTCCTGGTCTGCTCAGCACTTGTGTTGTATCTGAGCCTGAGTTGAGAGTCTTGTGCTCGCTTGGCGAGCATTCCCTGCCCTTCCCTGCGCGTCTCAGTTGAAGTCTGGCTTCTTGTCTGCTGAGAGGGTGATCAGGGCGCTCTGCGCTTGTGTTCAACTAGCTGTCATTGCTTCCTTCCAGCGTCTTCTCAAGGTTGCCGGTTGTTTTCAAGCGGTCGTTGGCGAAGCGAATTTCGTTCTGATAGTGGTCTCCCCCCCCCCTTGCATAGGGAATATATCATCATGGGCGTTCACTATGCACTCGTGTGCGGAAATTGGGGTGTGATACAATTGAGCGTTGATTAAGTGTAGCTAGTTGGTAAAGCTCATTGTTTGATATGAGTCTGGAAGTAGGTATGTGGCTAGTTTGTGCTAGGTGAGTCACGCTAGCGGGTCGGAGCTTGGTTAGCTGTGACTCGGCGCGCCGTCAGTTGAGGAAGAAGGTGTGTTGAAAGACCATGATGGCTCCCATGATGAATTTTATTTGGAACATGTCCATTGTTCCTCCTAGCATGGGCATACAATCTGCTTCTGAGACTCGGTGATGATTGCTTGTGCCGACCATGAATCCCATGGCGGCCTCGCGTTCATTGGCCGTGGGTTCCTCCAGCTGTCCCGTGTTAATATTTGTGAGTAAGCTGTGCCCGTTATTACGGTAGGCATGGGAACCTTTGACCGTGACGAAGTGGAGAATGCCCGTAGTGGCTTCCCAATTTCATTGACTACATAATTGCCGGGCACTGATTCATGCGCGGCTAATCGAGCCTCGTGATGAGGCTCCTGGATGTCGCTAACTGACTCGATTAGTAAACGTGTGGGCTACCGTATTCTCCAATAGTTTATCAGGAACTCCATTTGTCCAAAAGCGCCGATGGCGGTGCGCGTATGATCCAACGGCCACAGCGTCAAATGCTACACCATGTCCTAATATTCCTTTGACTATGTGATTATATTCATGGGCGACTTGTGCGTCGCAATGATCCGTTGCATCCACATTTTCAAACAGCCAGACACATGGGCCATGATATTTATACACTGCGCAGACTATCTCTACGCACTTGTAAAATAGTGCAGTGCGCGTGTCGCGCAGACCGAGTGGTCGCGTGGCTGCCGAGGAGAACCCTTGGCATGGAAATCCAACAATAATAATATCTGGTGGCTCTAGTGTAGCTATGTGTTCATCTGTGACTTCTAACAGATCCGGTGGGAGATGGTTATGACTATTTACCACTGCATCTTCCGAAATGAGGTGTGGGAACAATTTGGCGAGAGTGGCCAGCCGTTGCTCAGCCACGTCTCGGCTGCATTCTTCCAATTCACATGCGTAAACTTTTCTAATGTTTATGCCTGTGCGCACGAGACTTTTGTCGCTGCGCACAGTCCTGAACAGAGTTCCAAAACAACTAGGCCGTGGCTATTTACAACCGACTGTTCATGAATGTCTACAAGATTAGGATCCAATGGAGATCCAAAACGAGCTTCTAATTGGAGGGCCGGCTGTGCCGGCTCTGTCAAACTACGTATAGTTCGCTGAAACTTAGCAAGTATGCTATGTGTTTCTAGCTGATCTCTAAACTCTAATTGGAGCCGGGTGGCTCTCTCCTCGTGCGGCGTCACGGGCGCAGGAACTGGTCCGGTGCACAACTGTACAATGCTGATGGGGGCCTGGGAGCGCGTGGCGTCGTCAGGCGCCCTGCATATGACAAGGTAGCTTAACTAATGCGTGAGCTTGTCGCAGCGCTGATGCAGGTGTTGACCAAGTCCACATTAAAAATGGATGGAAGTTCCGCGGTGGTTGCGTTTTCTTCCCACCACATGGGGTAATACGTAACGGTTTGGTGATGGGTTTAATGTTAACCCGATTCTACCAATTACGCTCATTCCTATCAAAGTTTCTTTGGTCTGTGAAGGAACTATGGTTAGTTTAACCTGGACGGTGGTCGCGGCGGAGGTTCCTGGATCAACAGAAATTTCGACTGTGTCCCAAGTGCGATCAACGGGTGCCGTGGTGACGGCATCCGCTGTGATTAAGCTGATGGCTTTTCGTTGTCGCATTTCTGGCGCAATTCCCAACTTTTTGGCTGTCCAATTGGAAATTATAACACTTTCGCAGGCGGTGTCAACGGTTAACCATTCCAGAGCAACACCGTTAATCAGGAAACAGGGGTTAGGTCCTGAATTGTCTATCCTAGGTGCGTGGTTAATCCTGACACACGTTCTGAATGGCTGACCAATGACATTTTGTTTGATTTGGCATACTCAATTGGGCTTAAGAATTGTTGAAACGACCGCGCGTGCTGTTGGGCTGAGTTGGCTTGCTGGACTGGGAGATCGCAGAAAGCCAACGGCGGTGCGTAAATTCTGTGCCTTATAGCAGAAGGCTGTTTTACTTCACACCAAGTGTAATGTCGGTGAACACCTGACGCGGTAGCATGCAGAAACTGTGATGCTAAGCACAGTCGCATGAACAACGCAACAGTCTGCCACGCGGTGCGAAACCCTTCTGTGATTTCCACATCCGTAATTGGTTTTTGAAAACTGTAAACCAATGGCTCTGGCTCTAGCAGCCAGCGAGATTTGACCAAAATTTTCAGTCCTTCCTCCAACAAAGTCAAAAGTTTGTTGGGGAGACTGTGGGCGGATGTCAAATGAAACTCTAATTCTAAATCGGCTGTTAATTCTAATAGTCGATTCACAGCCTGCCTCTGAACAAGTGGTAATCCTCTGGCTGTGGAAGCTGGGGTTAGTTCTGAGGTGGGCAATTCTCATTCTTGGTTCAAATCTTGTTCCCGTGACGATTTGGCTTGGTGGGCTGTCCATCGTGATAGCCAAAACATTTTCAAATTTTGTATGGCTGTCCAAAACGTATGCGTACTCACCACAGCTTGGTCGTCGTTGTCGGGATCGTCGTCATCGTAGCGGCGGCGAAGGGGTCCCCTGGCAGGCGGGTACAGCTCCTCAGGGTCGATGGTGGCCAGCTCAACAGGGGCTAGCAGCTTTTTCTTCTTGCGACTGGGGGGCTGCTCCGTGTCGGCCTCGGCCGCGTGGGCGACGAGCTGCTTGCGTGGGAGGCTCACGTCCTGGCGCTGGCGGTCCTTTCTCTTCTTCTTGCGCGGCGGTGCGTCCGCGCTGTCAGGTACCGGCGTCTCACGGACCAACTCCGTGTCCGTTCGCGTCGTCTTCTTGACGCGCTCCACAGGTACAGTGGCGTCCCTGTCCACGCTGATGACGGAGCGCGGGGACTTGGCGATGGGGCCTTTATTGCCCTTGCAGCGCAGCGGCAGGGGAGAGTCCTCCTTTGGGCCTGGGCCCCGGAGTCTGACGGCGATGCGCCGTCCTTGGCGGTCTAGGCCGCCGAGTGGGTGTTGTCCTGGGGGGTCTGCTGGTCGCGGGGGCCCAGGTCGTGCCCCAAGACCTCTGCGGTGGCGGCGGCGTCTCCCGCGGTCTCCTCCAGGTCAGGGCCGCCCTGATCCTGCAGGTCGGGGGCGTCCTCCGCTCCCTAGTCCTCGGGCTGGTTCTGGCCCTGGTTCTCCGGCTGACCGCCCGCAGCGGCCTGAGTGGCCGGGATGTCTTCTTCGTAGAGGGGGGCGTTCGGCCCCATGACGTTCTGGTACAGGGCGGTGACCATCTTGCGCAGGGGGATGGGGCGCGCTGGTTTGATGGGCCGGCCGGGGTGCTGCGCGTCCCAGTTCTGCTCCATCTCCTTGGCCTTGTCGATGGACAGGATGCATCGCTCGACCGAGGCGGCGTCTTGCATGGGGAAGAGGTGGTGCTCGACGGCGATGATCCGCTTATCGATCTTGCCCGCGTGCTTTTCCTTGTTCTTGAGGGGGATGCGGCGCTGGATGAGGCACATGATGAACCCGATGTAGTCCTTCCTCCACTGGTCCGTCATCTTCCGGAACTCGGGCAGGTCGTCGTCGTTGGTGATGACGTGGGTCTTGTGGAAGGGGCTGAGGCGGTCCTTTCCAGGGAGCGCCTGGCGCGGCCGCTGCATAGCGTTGAGGCGGTCCCGCAGGACCAGAGTGTCTTCTGTGCAGGGGGGCGGGTTCTCTGCATAGGGGAAGATGGGAAAAAGGTCATCCCACTCTTCCTCTTCCACTCCGGTCAGGTCCTCGCTGTCGGTTCCCTCCGTTTCCGAGGGAACGTAAGCGTCTCCCGAGCTATCAGAAGGACTTTCCTCTACGGGCGATTCTGATTCTGTCCCTGAGCATGCATCTGAGCCCTCTGATTCTGACGACTCTGACGTCATGGCATTGTCCTGGACATTCATTCCTGCCACCACTTCCGAGGGAATGTCAAGTTCCTCTAGTTCAGAAACGTCCATGATGTCGTGGGTGGGTGGCGGCTGTGACCCACTGGGCTCGCTCGCATTTTGCATTTCCGGCTTTTTCGGGTTCTGGGGTTCCTCAAAAGGCAATTCTACGGACTGCCCACCTGCTGCATTGCTTTGCTCCTTGTCCTGCGCACGCCTCTGCGCGGCGCCAGATGCCTCTGCAGCGGTCCCCCGCTTTCCCCGCTCCTCCTGATGCCTGGGCCGAAGGTTTTGTGCCATGGTGCGTGGGCGCTGTGGCGAAATGATGTGCTGGTGGCAGGGAGTAACCGCTGACTCTGCGGTTAAGCTGAGAAGAGAAGTGGCTGCCTCCGCAGCCCTTGTGGACAAGACAAATGGTGAACTGTCCCTGGATAGGGTGACCGCTCCGGAGGGAACAATTGGCTGGGTAGGCTCAGCCATGTCTTGTAGCAGAATTTCTTCAAGCCGAATGGCAGACTTGTAGTCGACTGTCAAGTCGACGTTTCCAAGCTTGGATGTAAGTTTGCTAGTCACTTTGTGACATTGGGGCATGCTCGTGCATGAGTCCGCAAGACTCGCACGTGCTGCCTTTTCCAGGTGGATTGTCAAGGTACTTGATTCCTTTGGACATCCACCAGACTCAGCTGCTGGTAACTAATGTGGGGCTTCTAGCAAGTTTGGTGTTAATAGTTAACTTGATTTGAGCCTCTTCTGACTCAAGTCCTGAACTAGATTGGGCTGACGAAGTAGACCCTGTGGGGTCTAGGCGTCATTGCTGCTAACTGAGCAATTTGTTTGGCTTGTTCCT
This sequence comes from Klebsormidium nitens, assembly GCA_000708835.1. Classification (NCBI taxonomy): domain Eukaryota; kingdom Viridiplantae; phylum Streptophyta; class Klebsormidiophyceae; order Klebsormidiales; family Klebsormidiaceae; genus Klebsormidium; species Klebsormidium nitens. The sequence continues at coordinate 22,219 of DF237518.1, forward strand.
CTGGTGACAGTGACAGTGACTGGAACCCAAAATTATAACCACGGGGATCCCTTTTTGAGCAGAGCCTGGAATTCCGGGTGGGGATTCTTGTAGCTATTGGGGTTTGGTTCTGCTGGGGGTGTCCTAGGACTGCCTATTAACTGTGGATCAGCAGGATCCTTCCAATATTCATAATCCTTATGATGTTTATTGGTTACGATTGGTGGTAGCTTGGCCACTTCTTCTAATTCCTTGGTCATTTTAATACTGCGCATATGTTTTTCACGTTCCTCCTTCCTTCTTTGGGCGTCAGTTCTGAGTTGATCTTTCAAGTTTCGGTATGAAATATGGCATTTCTCGAGCCTCAGCTTTTGTAATTTCTAGGGATCGAAAAGTGTCCGATTTTGCAGTGTAATTGATAGTGTTACTATTGTCGTCATTTCCCCCCCCTCGCATTGGAACGAAATTTCTCAATCTCCTTGCTGGGGCGAAAACTTAATGGCATGTCGGGATTCCGCCTGAGAAATTGCGTTTCAGTGCGCTGTCGAGAGTATTTCTTTTCTGTCCGCTTTCGTTCACGCTTTTTGGTGACAGTTGCCGGTTCTGGTTTGGTTAATTTGTCTTTATTTCGCTTGCGCTGAGCCGCTTTGGCTTGTGTTTCATCATGTATTTTATTTTCGAGATTTTCCAAATCAAATTCGAATTGTTCAATCCTGTCTTGATATTCCACAGCCTGCGCGCGCGCCTGCTTGACATGTATCGGTAGGGGATTTTCTGATGCTATTTCATGGGAACTGGCGGGGCTGGATCCTCGGGAGGAATATGCGTTTGAGATTTAATGGCGCTTTTCATACTCTTTCCAGAGTTCCTTTTTCTGTGCGCTGTCATTGGTCCCTCGGTTGTTCCGGCAGCTGTGAACGGCTGCGGAACTCCGAGTGGGTTGATTACGTGGCCGGGTGGCCAGCTCACTGTCAGGATGTAGTGCGATGCATTTAGATGAATCATGTGTGTTTATCCGATGATGTGTACACCATGGTTTGCCGGGTATGTGTTGATTGATAGGTCCATTTGTGACAGGTCGGTTTGGACATTGGGCAGCTTGGTGCCCCTGGCATCTGGTGACATCTCAAACATGGGCCTGGTTGAAATGAAGTGGGCGCAGTCTGCGCTGTCTTTGCACTTGTTTTATGGGGGTTACTCCGGCAGTTGGCTGCTGAGTGCCCTGTACGTCCGCAAACTTTACACTTGGGCTTGTTGCTCCTATATTTATTATCAATCTGAGGATGGTTATTGTTAGTAGAACTATTTTTAGACGTAATGGTCTTTGGATTTAATAACTTCTCTTGGTTTATAATCTTCTCAAGCTTTTCAGCCTCTGACCGTACTAGTTCTACTGTCCATGTGCTAATGTCTTCATATTGAAACTGTAACTTTGTACGCAACTTAGACTGTATGTTCCACGGCAAAGCATTGAGTAGCTTCTCAGCTGCCTTCGTCTGTGGTTGCTTAAGGTCTAATGCTAATTTGGACATACGTTGACTAGCTGTAGTAATTGATTCATTCTCCTCCACCTTGAAGTCTCCATAGGCTTGTATCTTGGCAGCCGAATCCTTTGGATATGCCTGCAAAAGACGAGCCCACAATTCAGTGACTGGATCGCCCAGAAAGGTTGTAATTGTTAGAGGTTCTGGTGGCAAAACTAGCCGGACAGCCGTTCCGCGTTGTTCTGCGGTCTGAGCATCCCATGCAGTTTTGGCCTGTTCCTAAGTGAGTTTGCCTCTAAGGTAGTTGGATTGCAACGCCGCATTGTGTGTTGCTAACTCCTCTTCCTTTTCTGTGAGGAGGGCAAGGCAAGTATCATGGGCTGCCCCGCCCGTTTTGAACATGATCACATGAAATTTGTTAGTGGTGGTCAGCCTGTCATAACCTGCTTGCAACTTATGTGTGGCCTCGCAGGCTGCATAAGTTGAACGTAGGTTGTCCAAAGTGACAGATGATTTTGGCTCTCCTGTGAACTTATGATTAAATGAATCAAGTTCCTTGAGTGCCATCTTTACTGTGACGGATGATCCTGAGTTTGCTAAATCAAATTTTTCAGACGCGTCAGTGGCCTGAGTGACAGCAGAGGTCTCACCTCGTACGCTTCTTTGTCGGCGGTTCCCCCACTGGATAAAGGGTGGCCGCGGCCCTTCGGTCTTGTACGATGAACCTTGGGCGTAAGGATTCTGAAGTTCTCTGCGGAGCTGGTATCCGTCTTCAGAATTTAAATTGGACATGGATATCCTTTGTTGTTTCGGATATCCAAAATGTCGTTGCCGAAACTGTTTTGGGCAGCAACAATTGTGCTTGGGTGTCTGTCCAAGTCTACTAGGTTGACCTTATCCTACTGCAGAAGCTTATTGAATTCTGCCAATAGGGACTACTTTCCAATTACTGCTTTTCCTTTGACCTTTTGGCGTTTGCTAAAAGGGATGATGCGGACAACAGAAAACTGTCACCTGTGGCTATGGATGCGGTACTTTATAACTACAGGGGTCTTATCTACTTCCGAACGCAAGGGGTGGGTACACTCCCCTTGAGCTTGCCAGTCGTGTTTATCCTTCCAAGATTCCCTTTTCAGGACGCACATCTAGTATGCTAACTGGACTCTATCACTAGCTGTTTCACATAGACTCTGAAAAGCTCAGAGCCTCAATGTCCACTCAACCTGACAGGGGGTTATAACTTTGTCAGGGGCAAATTAAAACAAATCCTGCTCCAGTGGGGTGATTTCCACTTTAGACAAAGAGCGGCATTGGCTAGACAGCCAATGTCTCTGGTCCCTTGGATTTCCTGCGCAGTCGACAAATGGCAGCCAACAAGCAGTAAATGAAAGACTCTTCAATCAACTAATTGTAGTCTCAGGTAATTTGGGTCCAATCCCACCAGTCAGACAATAGTTCTCAGTAACTGACACAACAAAAAGGCAGCGCCTTTCTGGATCACAACCATCCGCACGTGTGGTTTTTCCGCACGATAACATTTTCACTCTACAAGTCAGTCTGTAATGTCACCCGCGCTCTACCGAGTAGTCGGCGAACCGTACATCGGGTTTTCAACGAGTGCAAATTTTCGGGGACTTCACCGTTTTTCGGAGTCCGAATTTGCCCGTAAACAGGGGCAAATTGCGATATTGCACCTATATGAGAGAATATTTTTGGCCGTAGGTCGAAATTGAAAATTCTGTGCAGTGGCTGTCTCCAGGACATCCCCCTGATGGTCTTCAACATTTTTTACGGACTTGAATTCCAAACAGTAGAGCTCTGCCCAGGCCTAAATATGTCTAAATATTGATTTTGCACTCAAAACCCCTGAAAAACCCGCTGTGAAATCGACATTTGCGTCGCAACCTTATCGTGAGGAGTTCTTGGCGCAGCCCGCTTTTCTCGGGATGGTTGTGATATTTTTGGTCCTTACCTTATCCCTGAAGTAGGGGTTCGTAGTAGTTGTAGGTCTTTGTCTTCCAGGGAAGGCCCTTGTAATGCTTCTGGTGATGTGGCTGGTACGGCTGAGGGTGCGGCGCGTACTTGGGAAACAGCTGCGGCGGGCGATAAGGGGCCAGTTGGTAGTGGCCTTTGTACGCCAGGTTATTGTTATCCAGTCGGGTGAAGACAAACGGGTTGTGGTACGCCGGGCCCTGATGCAGCCTTCTTGCCGCGGGGGCAAAGTGCACACGTCGGTTGCCTCCGAAGCCTGGGGGCCTGGGAGTGTCGGTGCGGTGCTGCTTGCGCCAGTTGGCGTTGTGGACCACTGGGGCAGGGGCAGGGGCAGGTTTGGGGACCCGGTTAACAGGACGGCGGTGCGGGTTGTTGACGGGGACGGTGTGTTGGCCGCTCCGTCGCTGACGCCGCGGCTTGGAGAGGCGGATGTCCGGGGTTTCCCTGATGGCTTTGTACACCCCGTGTTGTTTGGTGGTGACGTAGCGGTGTTGAAGGCCGGTCTTCCGGGCTGCTAAGCGGTGACGCTCAACGGCCTTGGTACCGTCCAGGGCTACGTGTTGGGCAAACAGGGTATCCGCCCGCGTGACAGCGTGCTGCAGCCGGGCTTGGTCGATATCGTCAGTCTGGGCTGCCAACTGTTGCTCTGGGGTGGGCTCACGACGGTCCTAGTCAGAGCTGCCAGGTGCTGATGTTGACCTTCAGGCTGCTGCGAAACGCTCTGGACGGGCGTCCAGGGCACTGATCTGAGGTATGGAGGATTGAGTTAGGCCCGCAGCGGTTACACTGGGGCAGACTGGAATGATGGGGAGATGAGGGCGGTGTTGAAGATAGGCTGGGGACGACAGAACTCCGCCGGCTTTTGATGGCGGGGCTGATGGGGGCGTCGACACGCTCCAAGAGTCCGGGAACACTCTTTGCGTTCTCCTCCCAATTGGAGTTCTGTAGGTGGAGAATGTGGTTAGTTGTTCCAGGCGTCCGATGCACACTGGCAGCGGACACGCACCAAGTAGAATCCTGAAATGTCCAAAACTAATAGGACTGAATGGATGTTTGGATGTCCGTTCACTGTAATCTGTCGCTGTATGATTCCGGCTATGACTGGTCTCCAAAGGTCCTTCTGGACTGTTAAGCGCTGTGTGCCGACAGAAGGTCCGACAGGATCGTCCGTAAAGGTTGTCCTGAGGGGCCGGGTGAGTAATACGAATGCAGACACACTATTCCACTCCTGCGCTGAAGACTGGCACACTGGACAAGCGAGTGACTTCCAAGTTTCTAATTGCGGACCAATGTAATGTCTGATATCGGCGTAAAGTTGGTCCACCCCACAGAGATCGTCCCAGATCCTGTGCTGATATGGATATTCACTTAGATCCCCCACAAGACCTGACTGGCGATACTGCCACGGCAGCTGCTGATCTATTCTCCGCTGAACCGCAATGGCAATTTCTAGTCTATCCGATTCCCACAATCCAGTTGGGTTTCCAACACCAAAGTTTGTCAATCCAAGCAGGCTAATTCCTACTGTGGAACTCCGAGAAAAGCTCATTCACGCGACATTTCTGCCCTGACTTTCATTCAAGTAGGGACGGAGGGTTTCTTTCAAGAGAGAAGCCCTCAGTGAGGGTAGAAATTATGTTGCTGAGATCTTGGAGTCACTCGTGCTAACATTCAAGGCTATCCTCACCTTACCCGCATTGTCCGTCCTTGAGGCACAACCCGCAAGAATGGTAGTGGTACGCAATCAGTGTATTGGATATCCAAAATGATCAGGCATGAGCAAACGACAAACATGGGCACATAGCACTTACTGATTGAAAGATGGCGTCGCCGGAGGCGTGAGACATTCTGAGATGAAACGAAGGTGTAACGCTGAAGGCTTATAAGGCCGGTTAAATTACTGTCGTATTCAAACTGTTATTCTGGTTAAGTTCTCCGTGAGGTCCTTCTGCTTCCATGGTGTTGTCGTCGCTGGTACGGTACTGCTCCTTCGATTTTGCCGGTAGTACTGGCAACTGGTTTGAGTGCTCAAGGCACTCGGATACGGGGTTGAACGTTCAAGGCGCTCGGATGCTGGGTTGAACGCTCAAGGAGCTCGGATGCTGGGTTGGGCACGGGTGCCCGCTGGTGATGGATAATTGACTTGAATGAAAGTCGAATTGAAAATGGCGATGCCAATTGACTTAAGTACCTCGTGGAGACTTGCTTGAGTTTGGACGTCCAAAAGCATTGTCGTGGTGGAAATGGACGGCATGCTAATGTTGGGTTCGTACCTGGATCCGTCACGGTTACACAACCGGTAACATAGCCGGGTATGTACCCTTAGAACGTTGTGGAAACGTCTTGGGATTGAATCCGGCAATCACAGGGATTCAGCGAATGCAACTGGTTAATGGACGTCCAATGGAATGCGTCCGTTTGTCATCCTGTTCTAGCTTGTTCGTTAGTTAAGGCATGGTTATCCTGATCATGAACATGTCTGCTTAACCTAGTACTTGCACGCTTGCGCCACGTGTTGCACGCTTACAGGCTAGTCGAGTCGATCTGGCATCGAGGGCATATGGCATGACATAGATTCCCTGCTAACGGCGGGGTTCCGACCATCAGATCGCCGTCGGAGGTCCCGAAAACGTAAGCTTGACACTGTGATTGGCAGAGACTGAGAAGCATCAAGCATGTCAAGTCCAAGTCATGCTTGAAGTATCTCACCCCGAATCAACAGGTCGGGATAGCCTGTCACACGGCACACCTCCTTTAGCATCCGATGAACGTCGCACTTTGGAGCCTGGAGTTGGATACAACTGGGTCCGAACCGGGTACCAGGTTGAATACCCGTGGGTTCAGCGTGGGTACAAACCGCTGTGTACTACCGACCGATGCGCGTCGCTAAACAGTGATCTGCGACAACTTTCTTCTAACTTCAACTTTGCCCAAAGTTACCAGCAAAAACGATTTTATAATTGCGGCCGGCTGAGGTGACCGTCCGGGCGCTCTTTAATACGGTCTGCAGGTTTGAAGTTTGGCCGAACGGTCGGGACGCGGCCGTACCTGATTCTGAGATTTTTGCAACGTGTCGGTCGACAAACTGATCAAATCAAGCATTCATTAATGAACCGTACCACGTGCGTACAGTATGTTTGAAACTTAGGTACTGTGTGTCAGGGGAACAGGGCCCGTGATCGTTTGCCGGGCACTTTTAAGGTCTACAGATCATACTATAATACTCGCCTACCGGCCTTTGATTTTGACCGGTAGGCCGGCCGCCCAAAATCTGTACCGGGGTCTGCCGGCGCTTCTCCACCCAGCCTGGTTCAGTTTACATTCAGTACTAGTCACCAGTGTGCTCCAGCACCGGGACCTCGAAGGTGTACATCTTTTAAGTACTTGGGCCAAATTTAATGAAATTTAGTGAAATTTAGGCCGCAACGCGGTGAACCTTCAGTGTTAGGATTCGCTCCACGGTACACTGACTAAGGTTTCAGATAGGAAACAGCCTTAGTTCGAAAAAGAAGTGTTGAGCTGGCCAATCAGAAAGCCGTAGTTGGCAATGTCGCACCCTCGGACATCCGGCCGCCCGCGGGAGGCAGGGAAAAAGGCCCTGATCCCGTACTCAGATTTCTTATCCTTCTCGCTCCGGGACGAGCTCCCAGCGAGGGAATAGAGAATACAGCTGTGCTCTGCCCTCTGTGGATGTCCCACCAGGGTTGCGCGCGTATAGGATTGTGACACGTGGCGTGCAGACACTTGCTGCTGCTGCAGAAACATGTGTGCGCGCTAAGCCGCGGCGCGATATAAGTTCGACTCGCACGAAGCAGAGTTTGGCACGGGGAGTCTTTGGTGACCACGTGCGATTGCGGAGAGCCGCTCGATGAATAAAGAGTCTAGAACTACCGTAGATCGATAAGAAGGAATCCAACCGTTGGTCGATACAAGTTAGAAGGCTTTGCGGAGAGAGACTAGCCCTCCGCTTTAGTAACGTGACTGGGCAAAGGAACTCAATATCTCATTGAGAACCTGCGCTAAGTCGTGTTTGGTCTATCGTGCAGGTTCTCTATGGGGCCTCCTTCCGGAGTCTTTTACGAGTCCTGGCGACCTGCGTCATACATAAATAAGGGTCTTTTGGACGTGGGGTAGGGCCACACAACACTTTGGCCAGAATCGGTAGAAGTTGAAAGATTTGTGGAACTTTAGCTCGTTCCTTGTGTTTCAGATTTCCTAGCTTTTGAGATAGAGCGCAGAGGCGCTAAGAAGAGCAGGAACAGGAGATCCATAGCAGCACAGCCCAAGGGGCTAGTGCGCTGTGTAAGCACTAAGTCATTCTGTGTGGCTTTAAGGCATGACGCCTTGTTATGTTCCAGGTATTGTTGCCCCTCATTGCATGAGTGCTGCGTGACTACCGTCACTGCGCACAGTCTCCGCAGGAAGAATGCTCATGGCTAATCAGGGAACTACCCTTGTGATGGTATAACATGAGATGTGCCCCCGAGCACAAGTCAGTGAGTGCATTGCTTGTGTGAGTGAATGAATGATGAATGAAAGCTTCGCATATGTAATTGCAGTCTAAAAGTTGCCCAAAGCAAGTGTAATGGGACACTTGTGCATTTGCTGGAGAGCTACTAGGTTCCGGAGAGCTGTGGTTTGAAAGGCACACGCTACGCACACAAATTCCGCTGCGCAGGCGACTTACCGCGGCTTACCGCGCAGGCCTTGAGCTGGCCGCGTCGCGCCGCACGCACTAGTGCGCCGAAACTCGATCGCCCCTGCCACGTGGCACTAAACCCCGAGAGTGGGCAGTGGCCGGAGGGGGGGTGTTCTCTAGAGAATAAACGGGGTCTGAGTCGCCCGAAATAGGATTGGATGCAACGTCATTTGAATCGTCACTTCTTGACTTCCTATTGATCATTCGGACGGTCATAATGAATCGATCTTTGTATCAAACGGTCATCCGGGGGCCACTCGATGATCTGATTTCGTCTTACAAAACCGATCATACCCTCTCTTATATCTCCCTCTTTACCACTTTTCTTCTTTTTTTCTCTCTTTTCTCTCTTCTTTCTCCATGTATCTTGGCTGTGAGTGGCTGTGAGTGGGACCCCACCTGCGATATACTAGATAATACCTATGTACAAGGCCGAAAGTACGATCTATACACTGAAGTGCTGAGGAATGTACCAATTAAACCGTGCCGCCGAGCTGCCCATGCGTCGCAGGTTAGGTGGTTAGTCAGTTAGGGTTGGTCAGGAGCCGCCTCGGTCGAGTCAGAGCCCATAGGCAATGTAGTTAGGCAGTCAGTCAGCGAGTCAGTGAGGAGATTAATATGTTCCGGCGACCAGTTAGTCTGGTCAGGCTCCATTGAAATCGTCCGAACTACCCCCTATTGTAGCCTACAGCTAGTGCATGCAGCTAGCATTGTCCACGATTCCGCGTGTGGACTGAATAAGCGGGCCCTTCTATAGGGGAAGGGAGGGGGCCCTAAGAGGATGATGATAACTAGGCAAATCGGCGGGCCGTTTTTGGGAATAGCAGAGCATGCGTGAAGGACGCTTCGCACTGGCTGAAATGCACCCGAGAGTCTTGACTGGATTAGGATGAGAAAAAGTGGAAGCGGCAAAAGCTTGGTGTCACAAGTGAGAAAGCTTGAAGGCCCGTCGATCGACCGGCCTCTACTGGACGCCTCCGAAGCACTTTGGGCCTTGTTCTGGACCCGGCCTACCTGATGATGAACTTAGAGGGAAATAGATAGGGGGTATATACACCTACTATAGCGTTCGAGGATGACTTGTGTATATAGTGTATATATATGACCCTCTATATAAGCAATTGAATGATGAAAGTGAACACCTTGTGATTATTCATGCGGGCCCCATTGGAGATGATCCGATGTTGAGAGGCGTGAGAGTTCCTTTGCTAGCCTTTGCGGACGACGTAGTCCTCCTTTCCACCAGTGCCGCAGGCTTGCAGAGGAAGTTGGAACTTTTGGAGGGTTTCAGTCGCCGGACGGAACTTCTTGTAAACTTGCAAAAGACGGAGGTCGTCGTTTTTGGGGGAAAAGTCGAAGCACAGAAAGCGAAGCACGAGTTCCGTTATGGGGGAGAGCGCGTAGAGATCGTTGAGAGTTACCGCTATCTCGGTGTCCAGTTTCACTGCAATGGAAGTTTCCGGCAAGGGGTCCAATTTCTGGCGGAGGCGGGGCGGAAAGCGGCGTTTGCAATGGACCGGAGATGCAAGGAGCTGGGGCTACGGAAGATCAGCACGAAGCTTGGCATCTTCGATACCCGCGTGAGTCCAATTCTTCAGTACGGGGGAGAGGTGTGGGGTCCGGGGTATGGTCGGGAGTGGGGATGGAATGGGGATGGGGACTGTTTGGAGACAGTGCATCGTCTTTTCTTGCGAAGTCTGCTGCGAGCTCGAAAGTCGACTCTTTCAAAAGCGGTTCTTGGAGAGATGGGCCGGTTTCCGCTTGCCATTGTGAGATGGGAGCGGGTTTTCAGGTTCGTCAATCGGACTTCTGCTCTTTCAAGCGACCGACTAGCAAGGTTGGCTCTAGAGGAGTCAAAGGCGATGTGGGCAGCGGGCCAAGGGGGTTGGTACTCAAAAGTCATGGAGAAAGCGAGGGAGTTAGCGACCGACGAGCAACTAGAGAAGCGGGGTCTCGACGTGAAGATGCTGCGCGACTTCTCCGAGATGGCTTACATGCAAGATCTCCGAGAGGATCATGGGACCAAATACGAGACATACTTTGAGGTGGTCAAAGAAGGTTACTCGTTTGAGCCGTATTTGGATAACATAAGTAGCTTCCCTTTTCCCCACACATTGGCTAAGTTCCGGATAGGTTCCCACAATCTTGCTGTCGAAACAGGAAAGTGGCAAGGCATAGCTAGAGCAGAAAGACTTCGCATAGTGTGCGGCGCAGATGCAATAGAAGACGAATCTCACTTCGTATATGATTGTGTAGCTTACGAAGATCTGAGAAGAATCTTCCATTCCATATTCGACAATAGGGGCACGAAGAGCCTTAGGGCTTTCTTGAATGGAGAGGACAAGATTGCGGTAGGCAAGTATCTCATCTTTGTATGGAGAGAAGAGCTAGGTAGCACTTTGAAAAGTTAAAAGCTTAGTGTAGTGAGGACTGTCGTCGACTTAGCCGATCACGGCTCCGAACCGACGTTAAACAAACAAATCAAATCAAAAACAGTACTTACTCGTCTTCACACCTGAATCCAAGATTTATTCAAGATTCACATGAATGTTGGAGCAATGAATGGAAGGCCTTGGTTCGTATACAAAGGATTTGTGGTGATCCTGCAGCGAGGGCCGGGCTCCAAGATCATAGTCATCATAGTGTCTGTTTAGCATAGCTTCATTCATTCAAGATTCATAAGGATCCTGAACGAGTCCTGAACACATGTTCTCTTTTCAAAACGCCGCAGTCACATGGACCATAGGCAGTACATATGGGCAATTGTATGAGCTTTGAACGTCTAGCTACCCTACCCGAATCTAAGTCATGCTACTCGCCAAACTAGCCGGGCACCAAGTCATGAATGATTGAAACTAGAGCGGAGTTGATCTTTATCAAGTGCTGCCCTTAAAGTTCGAAATGCTTTCCGGTGTCCTTAAACCTTAACGTCTTTAGTGGTGTTTCATCCAAAATTTACTTGCATGACAATGATTCATGCGGCTTAAAGTCGCCTACCCAGAGCTTCAACTTGAAAGCCATTCGAACATGATTCAAAACTGAAATGGATCACGGCTTGGCCTGAATGTTCCATGTGAAAGGTTCACTGGACGATCAAAAGTAGATCTGAAGGCAAGCAAATGACCAGATTTAAGGAATAAGGAGGAAAAGAAAGGAAAAGAAGGAACGAAAACGGGTAATACGAAACTTTCCAAAACGACAAGACGAAAGCAAAAAGATCACGAAAGCGTAAAAGCAGCTAAATGCTGTTATGCTCTGAATTCTTTGCTTTTCGTAATGACTTCATGGACCGAAGTCATCAAGTGAGTCAGAAACGGGTGAAACTGATTGCAAAGCACAGAAGCTGGATGATTGTAGCAATGTCTTTCTGATATAGCAGTGCGTTGATTAAGCTGTGTCAATAAAGGCTATCATTGAAGCTTAGCAACCTGTCAACAGATAATTTATGCAGAATGGTTGCCTCATTGTAGAGTAGTATATCCCACTTGTTCCACCCTTCTAAGTGCAACCTGATGTTTTCGGATATGTCAGATGTTGCACGGATTGGGACAGATGTGTTTTCAAAATTTGTTGGATTGTATGTATCTGTCCGAATCTTGGGTTGCTTGATTGTCAAGTTGAAAATGCGTGCCACTACTGGAGCCAAGGGATAGACCTGGTTTAGTCTTTCCGTAACAAATACCAAGGCGAATGTGCTCCTTAGATGAGATAGCGCACATCGAAAGTGAACCTCCGTGACCTCCTCATCGCTTGTTGTAAAATGCATATTAGGCCCAACCTTGTACCGACCGGTGGTCCCCTCGTTGCAGAGGAGACGCGTTTGATGATTGTTTTTTACAAAAAAAAGAAAGTTCGGGTTGAGCACAAGGTCCTCCCAAGTTGTGCCGTTCAGATATTCTGGAGCATTTCTCAAAAAGTGGTTAACATGACTAACAACCCGAGCAATGGGCTCCCTCAACTGTGTAACATATGTAAAAAATCCTTTGTGCCCAATGCGATGGATGCCATATGGTATATGTCCACTAATAATTCGAGCGCCACGAAATGCTGTGCGCACGCGGTCTTGCTCCACATGGCGCAAGTCAAGGAGGTGACTCTCGTAATCTCCAGATATAAAAGGAAGACAATCTGGTTGCACCCACTCTGGCCTGAAAAAAAAATGGCACTCAAACCTTTAATTTTCACAAATTTCAATGCAACGGTTCTATAAAAGGGTGATTGAACTCCGTGAGTGCAAAAAAAAAAACAAAAAAACAAAAAACCAAAAAGCGACCCCTCACGGAACGATATCTCAATCTTGTCACAACGACATAGCACACCTCCAAGACCGCTCGTTCACCTAAGCGTCCTTCAGAAAGCATGGTGTTTGGAGCTTCATTTGCAATGAGCGTCCTTGGAACAGCACGGTGTTTGGACCTACAACAACTCGTCTCCCCTCGTCAAGTACTCTTTTCAAACTTGCACAGTTGGTTTGAATAGCCCATGAGACCGTAGGTTGCAATGAAAGACAGCTCATGGATACCTTGAAGCAGCGAGTAGCAAAGAGCAACAAGGAAAAACAAACGACCATACTTACGCATCCCACCCCCTCATGTCCAAACACTGGGGATCGAAAACAGCTTCATTTAGCAACTTGTAAAGCCGGTTGCAATGCTGCTTCAGGTTTTCTGGAAGCTTTAGCTCCTTTTGCAAATGAGGACTGCATTCTGCCTGATTCCGAGTGCTGAAAATAGCTTGTAAACCAGTGCTGCCAGTTTTCATGATGCGGAGGACAAACACAGTTGCCTTTCTTTGAATAAAAGCTTTCTGGACCTCCTTCAGAGGCATCATGATGTCCCGGGAGTTGAGTCTTTCTAACAGGAGCCCAAGTGGGGCTTCTTTGCTGGCGGGGAAGCTGGCACTGCATAATACAGAAGAAGACAGTTTTTGCAATGGTCAATTCAAAGGTGTCTATTTTTGAAAGGATTTTGAAAGGGCTGTGTTTTGTCATTCAGTTTATTAGTGCATAGATCTCTGAATGACAGAAGAGAATGGTCATTGAATGGCCAACTTTAACGAAGACAACAAAGTTTTGTGATAAGTGAAAAGAAGTGAGGCATTTTGTTTCTGTGTTTAAACCTCCCTGTGCACATTGGACCAAATGGACAATGTGAAGCTTTGCTGATGTCACTGTTGCTGAAGGCAGCAGAGCATCTTTAGTCAGGGGTGACATGAATGAGCCCTTCATGAATTGTTTCACAGACACTCAATGCACAAGAAAGGAGCTATAGTTCCTTAGCTAATAGTTCCTTTCCTGATATCATACGCAGCATCCTCAGCATGCATAGTTCTTTTTTGTGCTCCACTTTGAGAAGATTCAATAGAAATACCGGAACAGCTTTCAAAACCATATAAAGGGAAAAATAAAATAAAAAAGGATTGAGCACTCTGTTACAAGTCAAACCAAATTTGTTATTGACAGCAATGTGCAGAGAATCAAGAACCAGATACAGTCTTGTAGAAGCTATCTCCTTCTTTCTGGTATAGATGCAGATGATTTGTACCCTTCTAATCAAGCATGAAATGACTAGCAGTTGTATATGACAGAATGACAGAGAGACAGGAAAGGCCTTTAATCTGCTAGCAGTGGGTGGCATACCTTTCAGAACTCTGAGCGGTACAAGTCTCCTGCCAGCTGTGTCTCCACATCAAAGAGCTAAGAGCAAAGCCTACTATTAGCAGACATAGAGCTAACTGCATCTTGAGCACACCATATGTGTTCATTGTTTACCAGCTTGGCACAGGTGTACAGTTCAGCTCCGTTTCAGTTCAGGGAAAAACTTCGGCTATCAAGCTATTCGGTATCTGAAGGCTGAAGCAAACAATTCGTTAGCAACCTCCGACTCCGAGTAGCTGCGGCCTTCATCGAGTCCTGCAGTGCACGGTCAGAATCTACGACCGGCCCTTGCTGCGGGATGCATGGATCGAAGGACAAGTTCCAGAGGCGATTTATCAATCACGAAAAATGGCAATGCAGTCGCTCAATGCCCGTTTGTTAGTGTTCTACCTACCGGTCCTAGCTCGGCCGGCGCCCGGGCAGAATTGAGTGCGCCGATCGGACGGTCACGGTGCGGTTCGGGCGGCTAATCTCAACCGGGCTATGTCTGCTGCATGAAGAGTGTGACCGGGGCAGTCTCGGATGTGGGAACTTGGAGAACTTGAGTCTTGAAGCCAAAATATAAGAATCGTAAATTGTAATTGGCGCGTACTTTCCAAGTTCTGCAACTTTGGAGTCATGTATGAGCCGTATTCGACAACTCTCGGTGATTTCGGCAACGGTCTGTGCAGGCGGAAACGGGAGAGGACGAACAGGGGTAATACAAGGCAATGCCACGCCTGACGGCGTTTGCTGGCATTGCCAAAAAGGCGGACAGCCTGCAGTTTGCAGTCCGAGACCCCCACGTACGGTACACCGGTTGGTAATTTGTCATCAAGCGCGCGCAAGCAGAACAAGTTTCAGGAGGTGACCTATCGGTCACAAAAAAGGCGATGCCACCTCCACTGTTGACGGTCGGTCGCAGGTTTGACCCAGGGTTTGATTTCTGGCCTGGGCCGGCCGCGCCGTCGACTCTCAAGTGCGACAATGCGCCGCGACGCCATTTGCTAGCTAGCTATGATACGATGCAATGAGACCTTCTTTCCTTTCATGTGTTATTCCCGATCCGCAAGGTTGGCCATGTCCCGGTTGTACGTACGATTACAATGAGTATATAATACAATGCTTTGACTCAATTGAATCAGCCTGGGGCCCGAATCAGTTGAAACTTTCATTTGAAATGGTCAAAGGGTCCAACCCAAGCCTACAAGCCTCCGGACATTCCGGACGATGCATGAGAGTCATGACCACACGGAGATCAATCTTATGATTGGATCATGCAGTGTTCAAGGTGAGGATTGGGTGCTGCAACCTTATAGTGTCAAGCCTATTGTAACAATTGACCCCCAATATTGTTCGCACTGGTGCACATTATAGCAGCTTATTGAAATGATTTGTAGTGACATAAACATGCACACGGGCCATGCACACCGACCAGAGTTTTACGGAACGACAATCTGCGGCTGACCGTTTCTGTAGCTCGTTGCAAATGTGTTTGAACGCACAAGTATTAATCACACACTCAATCGTCACAAAGCCTTAGCATGTGGCATCAATATGAATTTCCCGATGATACCTCCGCAACTTTCCGACCCTGCCTGGTTTGTGCCGTGCACACGTGACAAGCTATTGTTCAATTACTGAGAAATTGATATGCAACTCAAATATTGACTCCCCGACTCATACAACGTATGCAGCCAGATGCAACTCTAAGTTTGATCACCTTCACCAAGGCGCAAACCTCTTCCGGGAAATCTTGAGATAGACCGAGCTTTCTCTTTTTTTGAGTGATCTTCTGCAGGTGTTGCTCGTTAGTTTTCTCTCCAGACGTTTCCGTATCCAAAGCGTGCTTCAATAGTGCTCGAATGCAACTCTTCCTGCCACTTCTGAACCTGAAGTTTCCGCTGTTCTTCATAAACCCGTCGTTGTACCTGTGGATCTGAAATGAGCAAGAAAGAAAGACGCCTGGTAAACTTAATAGGCATTGAAAGATCAAGCTGGTGTGATCAATCATTTGCTCGTCACAATTGCGGCCCGCAACTGACGAGTCACGGTTTCTTGAACCGATTCGGATCATTGCCAGTTGTACTTCAAGCCTTGAATCATTGCGAACACTTTACAAAAGCAGATTTGAAGAGTAGACGGATCTCAGGCCTCCGCCTTCTCATTGAAGCTTTGAGTGGAATAAGTCTGAGCAGATCATAGCTTTCCGCCTGCAGTGCAACAAACGACGTCTATGGAGCTGGCTATGTATCTATGAGTAAGTTCAGGAATGGATGCCAAGCTTGGTAACTGCCTTACCAATCTGTTGACCTCGTCCAAACGAATTTGCTTCCACTCCCAACCGTTTCGCTTTTAAGACAATATCCTTCTCACGTTGCTTTTGAATCTTCTCTGCATCGTTATGTAGCTTGTTTTTTGCAGCAATATCCAGCTCGTCTTGCCACTTGCGCGTTCGGACTTCCCGCTCCTCATAATACAAAGTTTGGCCTGACCGCGGCATATCTGCATGAGATAATCCAACAATATAAAGATCCAACCTAGCTGCCGGGCTTCTAAATAAGTTGGACAAGAGATACACAAACATTCACATAAAAAGGGCTCCATATCAAAACATCAACCATAGATAGGTTTGAATCTATGAAGGTCATCTGGCAGAATTCCACTTTCGCAGCAAGATCTAACTGAGTCCTGAGAGCTTGTTGTGATGTACATGTTACAAGTATTTGTCATTGAATGCCTGCCAGACTCTTGCACGGTCCACGTTCAATTTAGCTTGCAGCCGCAACTTGCAGACACGTGGACGTTCGAACTTGTGCACAGTTGAATTTGGAACTATATCAAGCTTCCCCCAAGCTTCCCATTACTGTCGGATGATTAAAAGATTTCCAAACTACAGGTAGTTTAACCAGTCTGTTAATAGGGTCTAGAGGCTACGGAAGTTCCTAGAACATCAGAAGATCTCTAGCTGTAGGCATCACATTCGACGTGTTAGTCCCATTTTAGTGTGATCGACACTGATCAACTGATGATGCACAAAGTCACTCACCTTGACGTGAGAACTGACATTGCACCCGGGCCCAAGCCCGCCTGGCAGCTTGTCTTCGGCATAACAGCTGGATAGAGTAAAAGCCAAACAGGCTCAGTAGTATCCCAATTGTCACCACAAACGCTGTGATTGTAAGGCTGGCCAAGCCTCCTTCAGGCCCCAGTCTAGCATGTCTTGCGCCTCGTTTGCGCAGGGTTCGAATGCGTGGCCAACGGGCCCATGGCGTTTTTTTCAATCACTTTTTAGTAGTTATCATGCGGCTAGGTGGTCTGGCTGCCTCAACCTTCAATCATTCAATGGCTGGCCCACAAATGGCCTCAATGCTATCAATGGCCCCAACCTGGCAACTCGTCACGACGTAACTCAAATTCTGATGTGATGGCATTGAATGTTGTGCACAATGTTTGAATGTTGGTAGGTTGCCTTCCAGACTTCAACACGGCGGCTTGCGAGGCTCGCCGGTCCCCTTACGCTCCACTAAGATTTCAATGAATAGGCCTATCTTGGACCCGGAGGTCGCAGAGTCACGGTGAAAGTCGCGGACGAAAGTCGCGGAAAGTCGCGGAACGTCGCGGAGCATTGCAAGCATCTAAACATGAAACTTGCTTCAAAACATGTTTTCCAAGAGTTTATAAGGTTGCGGTGAAGGTTGCAAAGTTCGCGGAACAAAGTCGCGGAACAGTCGCGGAACAGTCGCGCAGAATCGCGAAAAGTCGCGCAACGTCGCGGGCAACTCTGGCAACCTCCGGGCCCAGGATAGGCCTATGAATCATTTCAAATGTTGCGGGCTTGTTGCCACAGCGGCCGGGTTTCAGGAGAACGGTTCCCTTTAGGCAGCGGGGACTGATCTGGCAGGGACTGTGACTGATGATTGATCCCTGCCCCGTCCCTGCCATGCAAGCTAGGCTGATCGATGATCGATCGACACGGTACCTACTGCGGGGACTGACCGGTCCATGTTGACCGTAAAGTGGTACCTACCTCCCACAGATTGATACCTTGGTAGATACCTAGTACTTACTCTAAGGCACAGCCGGGCGCGACTTAAGGTACAGTACCGGAATTACCTACCAGCGCGGTACACCGGGTACCATCTTCCAGGCCGGTTGATACTACCTACCTAGGTTACTTAGATTATAGGTACCATGAGGTTCAAACCGTCGATGACAGGGTCGGCGGTCGCACGTCCAACTCTGGCAGTGCCAGTGGACGTGACGTCGTGACGGTCACTGCGCGACGGTCCTACAAGGACTCGGGAGTCAGGAGTCAGGAGTCAGGACTCGGGAGCCTCAGGAGCTAGGACGGTAGGTATCCGGGTATACGGTACCTCCTGGTATGGAGGTACGGTACCCCTACCGTCTGCTGGTGTAATCGAGAGCTCCCTTAAGCAATATAAGGGATCCTGATTACTACAGTGGAAGCGCTAGGTAGCTAAGAGTTGAGAAAAGTCTTGACAATAAAATTGTCCTCAATCCGGGGTCGGGGGAATGAGGTCCACAAGTGGAGAAATCCACTTTCATAGCTTGACCCAAGCTGCTCATGTGCATACATGAGCTCAGTCTGTGCGTACAGTCTATATAATAGTAATAGTATGACTTGCTGCAGCTCAGCAGTCTTGGATGAGCTTTAGCTAAGCTAAGCTCATCTTGTATAGCCAATAGGAATCGAGTATTCTTTTATAAGATCATGTTACCGTTATAGGGGTTATCCTGTAAGTCATCGGGATAATCTAATTAAGTCTATCCTGATATCTACGGCTATAAATGCCTAGACGTGATCCACGTGTTACAGCAGTCCCCCCCTTAAGTACCAGCAACGTCCTCGTTGCTGGGGTCTAAATTCACTAAGTGGGCGTCGACCCACTGGGCCTCATGGAAGGGCTGGTCCCGGTAGGTTACTAAGTACTGGGTGCGTTGCCGGGGTCCGCGGCCGACGGTTCGTTCGTCTACAACACTGTCGATAGGGTGTTGGGGGTTGTCGGCGGTGAGTACCGGAGGAGGGGGTGGCGGGTCGCGGTCGGTGAACGGGTCGGGTCGTTTGGGTGGTAGGGTTTTAGCTGGGATACGTGGAAAACCGGGTGGATGGTCATGTGGTCGGGTAGGTCTAGTTTGTACGCAGCTTCGGAGATAGCTTGTTGTACAGTGAAGGGACCGGTGTATTTGGGTGCTAGTTTGCGTACTTGGGAGCGGGTAGGGAGCGACAGGTGGGCGGTGGATAGATAGACTTGGTCGCCGGGTTGGAAGGTAAGTGGGCGGCGACGCAGGTCGGCGTACTGTTTTTGTCGGTTTTGGGCGAGTACGAGGAGTGTTTTGGCGTTTTGTAGGGAGGTGGCAATGTTGTCGAGGAATTGATCGGCGGCGGGTGTATCGGAGGAGGGTGGTTTGAGGAGGTTGGAAGGTGTGAGGGGGTGTCTACCGGTGTTGAGGTAGAAGGGGGAGTGACCGGTGGAAAGCTGTACCGAGTTGTTATAGGCGAACTCGATAGGGGTAAGGTGGAGGTCCCAGTCAGAATGCCGGGCGTTAACGTAGGGTCGGAGGGCTTCCTCGATGACCCGGTTGACGCGTTCGGTTTGACCGTCGGTTTGGGGGTGGAAGGCGGTGGAGAAGGAGAGTTTGGTACCAAGGAGCCTGAAAAGGGTACGCCAAAAGTTAGAAGTGAACCGGGGGTCCCTGTCAGAGATAATGACGCGCGACAAGCCCTTATGACGGAAAACATTATCAAAATATACTCGAGCGATGGCAGGGGCAGTGGTGTCATCAGAGATGGGTGCGATTTTTATTTCTTTAGATAACCGGTCGACGAAAACAGCAATGCCGGAATTTCCTCGAGTGGTTTTAGGTAAGCCCGCAATTAAGTCCATAGTAATTTGCTCCAACCGCTCCTGGGGGATAGGAATAGGCTGTAAGAGTCCCCCAGGGCGGCGGTTGCTGGGCTTGTTGCGTTGGCACGCGTCGCATGAGCGTATGTAACGCCGGACATCCGCTTGGAGGTCCGGCCAGTAGAAGGTGCGGTTGGTGAGTTCCTCAGTCTTGTCCATACCTAGATGGGCAGAGACGTTACAGTCGTGGTTAGTACGTAGTACGCGTGTGCGGAGTTCAGGTACAGGAGGGATGTACAAGCAGCCGGAGTTATAGAGCAACCCATCGTCAAGCGAGAACGAGGCAAAAGCAATGTCAGCCAGGATCATGCGCGAGACAGCCATCTGGGCATAGGGGTCAGCGGTGGTAGCAAGGCGGACATCGGTTAGGAATGCCCGGTCGGGGATCAAGGATGACACTGCTGCAAGGACGAGTTGGTTAGTGGGAGGCTCCGGCTTGTGGTCCGGGCGCTGGGAGAGGGCGTCCGGTACAATGTTGAGCCGCCCTTCCCTGTACGTGAGGTTGAGGTTAAATTGTGCGAGTTGCTCCTCCCACCGGTGGTGGCGGGAGCGCATGTACTCGAGTTTGAGTGGAAAAAAGAGTGGTCGGTGGTCGGTACGGACGGTGACCGGGCGGCCTAGTAGATAATGCCGCCACTTGTGCGTAGCGTGTACCAACGCCAGCTGCTCCCGGTCGCGAGCGGAGTAGTTGCGCTCAGCGCGGTTGAGGCGCTTCGACTCGAACGCGACCGGTTGCAGGTTGGTACCGTTGGTACCTTGCAAGAGTACACCACCAACAGCAAAGTCAGAGGCGTCGATGTCAAGTGTACAAGGTAGGTCAGGGTGAAAGGGGCGTAGGATCGGTGCATGGGTTAGCTGAAATTTAAATGAATGGAACGCGTGGTTATGCGTTTCCGTCCACTCGAATTTTGCACCCTTCACCAGCAAATCAGTCAGAGGGGTAGCAATGCGAGAAAAATCGCGAACAAATCGGCGGTAAAAGCCCGCTAAGCCAAGAAATGAGCGAATATCGCCCGGGTCCTGGGGTTGAGGCCATGCGGTTACCGCCGCAACCTTGCATGCCTCCATTGACACCCCGTCAGCATTTATGACGTGGCCGAGGAAGGTAACCTCGGTACGCCATAATTCACACTTGGACTCCTTGGCGAAGAGAGTGTGCTTGCGGAGACGTGTGAACACCTCCCAAAGAAGGCGCTCGTGTTCCTCTGCAGAGTCGGAGTAAATGAGAATGTCGTCAAGAAAATTGACAACGCCCCGGTCAAGCAAATCCCGGAAAACACTCTGCATCAAATCCATGAAAGCGGCAGGGGCATTAGTCAGACCGAAGGGAAGGACAAGCCATTCAAAATGCCCATATCGAGTCCTAAAAGCAGTCTTCGATACGTCGTCAGAATGGATGGGAATTTGCCAATAACCGGAGCGCAAGTCGATTTTAGAAAAGAATTTAGCACCGTGGAGTTGGTCGATGAGGTCATCGGCCCGGGGAAGAGGGTACGCATTTTTAACGGTTTGTTTATTAAGTCCCCGGTAGTCAATGCAAAAGCGCAAGCCCCCGTCCTTCTTGGGGGCGAAGAGGACGGGGGCCCCCCAGGGAGAGTTGCTCGGGCGGATGAACCCCTTTGCAAGGAGGTCATCCAGAGTGCGCCGCAACTCCTCCAACTCTGAGGGAGACAACCGGTAGATGGGGCGATTGACCGGGGTAGCGCCCGGTTGAGTTTCGATGCGGAACGGCATACCCCGGTCAGGAGGTAGATTGCCCGGTAGGTCCTGAGGGAAGAGGTCGGGGAATTCAGTCTTAAGTCGTTCGCACCGTTCGTACTCAGGTGCATTTGCGGTGGCGGTCTCAGGAGTAACGTTTGGAACGACTTGAAAGACCGGTGATTTTGTTTTTCGGAGTTTGTTAATCTGGACGGAGTTAAGCAAGCGATCGCCAAATTCCTTTCGCAATGCACGCTTGCCGGGTTTACCGGCTTCCAGCGTTACAACCCGGCTTGCATGCACGAAGGAAATGGTACGCCGTAACCAATCGACAGACTTGTTACCCGACTCTAGCCACGGAAGACCCAAGATGATGTCATATGTTACATCTGTAACGGTGAAATGTAGGTCCTCGGAATACTCAGAACCGACCGAAAATGGCACGGCTTGAGTAGTCCATTTGACCGGTTGCTGTGAACCGTTGGCTAGAGTTACGGGCTCCAAGCTATCGTCAGACCGTAAAGCGATGTTCAAACCACGCGCAAACTCAGATGACATCACAAGGTCAGAGCAACCAGAATCAATCAAAACCCTGCATGCACGACCTAGGACCTGACCACGTAGAAAAATCAAGCGAGAAGATTTGGGTCCGGTAGGACCCGAGGTGGGTGGGTTAGCCTTGCGGTTCCTGGGGAGGGACTTGCGGTCCCTTGCAGTGTTGCCACCAGTGGACGTCCCGGGACCGTCTACTGGGGCGTGAAGTTTTCCGAGCTGCGGGGCTCGGAGTCGAGGTCGATGAGGTCAGGGTGCTCGGTGGAAGGCACCTGGTGGTCAATGTGGTTGACACCAGGGCGCTGCACGGGGGTCTGGGTGTTAAGGGGACAGTTAGTCTCGATGTGCCCGGTTTGCCTGCAACGGAAGCAACCACCAATCTTCCGTAACCGATCTCTCTCAGCATCGGTTAGCGGGGGCAGTCTGCGCCTCAGTGCATCAATCTCCATAGGAACAGGGTCAGCGACAGGGTTAGCAGGGCGGGGGAGAATAGGAATGGGGTTAGTCGAATTGAACCGCCCTTTGGGCTGGCGGTCCAAACCGAACCCGGGGGTGAAGAGGGAGTCCATGCGGTCAGCTAACTTGACCGCTTCGTCGAAGGTGCTCGGGTCGCGCATGGTTACTTCCATGCGTGTGCGCGGCTTGAGCCCCCGGACGAAGCGGTCGAGCAGCTCCTCGTCTTGGACGTTGGGGATCTGCATGGATAGTTCCTGGATTTTGTAAGCGTATGTTCGCACATTGCCATCCTGTCGAAGACTCGCCATCTTGTCCCGGGCATGGCGAGTGGCATTGACAGCCCGGAACCGTGCAAGAAGCTCCTCGTGAAAGTATGCCCAGTCAGTCAACAGCTCATGCTCGGGGGTGCGCTCAAGACGCTGACAAATAAAGCGCCACCAAGTCTTTGCACCCCCTTCAAGCAACCCTGAAGCATATAACACCTGAGCATCTGCCGGAATATGCATGCCACGAAAATACCGCTCACAATCAAACAGAAAGTTCTCCACTGCACCGACAGTGGAGGAACCACTATAAGGTTTAGGTGCAGGAAGTTTGAGCTTCCCTGTTACCTCCCTGGCCATAACCGGCTCAGGGTTAACCGGGGGTGCTGGGTAGGCCTCGAGAGCTGCTGCCTGTGCTTGCGCCTGAGCCTGTGACAGGCGCAGCACCTCGCCTTGCAGTCCCGTGACGAGGCCCACCAGCTCCGCCATGGTGGCCTCCATGACAGCGGGGTCAACGACGCGGGGTTCCGTCATGGTTGTGCGGACCCCCCCCACCTTGTCGCTTGAAGGGCTTAGAAGAGAGACAAGCAAGGGTGCTTGGTAGGAGGGTCAAGAGGGAGGAGGGAGAAGGATCGCTTCCTCGCAATACCAATGTATTCGGGAGCTCCCTTAAGCAATATAAGGGATCCTGATTTCTACAGTGGAAGCGCTAGGTAGCTAAGAGTTGAGAAAAGTCTTGACAATAAAATTGTCCCCAATCCGGGGTCGGGGGAATGAGGTCCACAAGTGGAGAAATCCACTTTCATAGCTTGACCCAAGCTGCTCATGTGCATACATGAGCTCAGTCTGTGCGTACAGTCTATATAATAGTAATAGTATGACTTGCTGCAGCTCAGCAGTCTTGGATGAGCTTTAGCTAAGCTAAGCTCATCTTGTATAGCCAATAGGAATCGAGTATTCTTTTATAAGATCATCTTACCGTTATGGGGGTTATCCTGTAAGTCATCGGGATAATCTAATTAAGTCTATCCTGATATCTACGGCTATAAATGCCTAGAAGTGATCCACGTGTTACAGCTGGGATCATCAGATCGTAGGTACCGTATACGGCCTGTACGTGCCACTGCCAACTTTTAGCGCACTAGCTGAGCCTCCAACTTGGGAATTTCCCGGGCTGACTTTCAAAGTATGCATGCCCGGTATGCTATACACTGGGTTGCCTACACCGTACCTGCGACTCAGGCAAATTCCATAGGAAGGTGTTCGCTCGCAAGGTCGCAGCCCGGTAAGAACTGGGGCAGCCTCAGAGTCACGGGCTCCCAGTGCTGGTACCGGTACACGGGTGGTACCTGTTCCCAGCCAGGGTAGATACCTGGCAGTACCGTATCAGCGTACCGCCGCCAAAGCCTGATCTGATGCACCGTGCAACCCGCCGGGCGATCGGGCAGTCTTGCTGTGCTACTATGCGAGTCTCGAGTGAGCGCCCGGAGACAACCAGCGTCCCGGTAGATTTTGCACGGCGTGCGCGCGCATCATCGTATACGTATGCGATTGCGATGAGGAACGTGCTTGCAATTTGAGAATTCGCGGCAATGGTTGTGGAAGCGGAAACGGTCACAGCATTTCAGGGCAAACATAAGGCGATGCCCGCGGCTAGGCGCCGCTTTAGATTTCCAAACTACAGGTAGTTTAACCAGTCTGTTAATAGGGTCTAGAGGCTACGGAAGTTCCTAGAACATCAGAAGATCTCTAGCTGTAGGCAGCACATTCGACGTATTAGTCCCCTTTTAGTGTGAACACTGATCAACTGATGATGCACAAAGTCACTCACCTTGACGTGAGAACTGACATTGCACCCGGGCCCGAGCCCGCCTGGCAGCTTGTCTTTGGCATAACAACGGGATAGAGTAAAAGCCTAACATGCTCAGTAGTATCCCAATAGTCACCACAAACGCTGTGATTGTAAGGCTGGCCAAGCCTCCTTCAGGCCCCAGTCTAGCATGTCTTGCGCCTCGTTTGCGCGGGGTTCGAATGCGTGGCCAACGGGCCCATGGCGTTTATTTTTTTCAATCACTTTTTAGTAGTTATCATGCGGCTAGGCGGTCTGGTTGCCTCAACCTTCAATCATTCAATGGCTGGCCCACTGCTGGTCTCAATGCTGTCAATGGCCCCAACCTGGCAACTCGTCACGACGTAACTCAAATTCTGATGTGATGGCATTGAATGTTGTGCACAATGTTTGAATGTTGGTAGGTTGCCTTCCAGACTTCAACACGGCGGCTTGCGAGGCTCGCCGGTCCCCTCACGCTCCACTAAGATTTCAATGAATAGGCCTATCATGGACCCGGAGTTCGCAGAGTCGCGGTTAAAGTCGCGGACGAAAGTCGCGGAGGGTCGCGGAAAGTCGCGGAACATCGCGGAGCATTGCAAGCATCTAAACATGAAACTTGCTTCAAAACATGTTTTCCAAGAGTTTATAAGGTTGCGGTGAAGGTCGCATAGTTCGCGGAACAAAGTCGCGGAACAGTAGCGGAACAGTCGCGCAGAATCGCGGAAAGTCGCGCAACGTCGCGGGCAACTCTGGCAACCTCCGGGCCCAGGATAGGCCTATGAATCATTTCAAATGTTGCGGGCCTGTTGCCACAGCGGCCGGGGTTCAGGAGAACGGTTCCCTTTAGGCAGCGGGGACTTATCTGGCAGGGACTGTGACTCATGATTGATCCCTGCCCCGTCCCTGCCATGCAAGCTAGGCTGATCGGTGATCGATCGACACGGTACCTACTGCGGGGACTGACCGGTCCATGTTGACCGTAAAGTGGTACCTACCTCCCACAGATTGATACCTTGGTAGATACCTAGTACCTACTGTAAGGCACAGCCGGGCGCGACCTACGGTACAGTACCGGAATTACCTACCCGCGCGGTACACCGGGTACCATCTTCCAGGCCGGTAGATAGATTATAGGTACCATGAGGTTCAAACCGTCGATGACAGGGTCGGCGGTCGCACGTCCAACTCTGGCAGTGCCAGTGGACGTGACGCCGTGACGGTCACTGCGCGACGGTCCTACAAGGACTCGGGAGTCAGGAGTCAGGAGTCAGGAGTCAGGACTCGGGATGCAACACGTGGCAGCTTACTATCCTTTTTTGATGATTATAAGCCGTCGGTTGTAATCAGGTCATATCTTGCACGTTCATTACTTAAGCCATAACGGCTAGTTATCCATAGGCACGTTGGGATGCTTGCTGCAGGTCTCTTACCTATGTTAGTCAGTCTGGGCCGAAAAAAATTCGGTGTGTTGGGGGGGTTTTCAGCCCCGAAGGGGCTGAGTTGGGGGCTTGCCCCCCAACTCGCCGCCGCTTGCGGCGGCGTACAGAGCCAACGTTTTAACGGGGCCGAAGGCCCCGACCACGCTAACGGCGGTACAGGTCCCCCAACTGCCGGCACTAATGGTACCGGTAGAACAGGTGGTACAACCGGTACCCAAGGCTAGCTGGTCCCCGAGCACTGTCACTCATACCTTGGTAAATTCAATTCTTCCGTAGAGCATTCCGCTCCACATAGGCTATGGGATTCCACATGCCTCTTTATCACTCGAACAATCTGTACCCGTCGATAAAATTTCGATATCGACATCGGACGGCTCAAATTGGTCCATCACTTCAACAGCAGTTAGAGGCTGTATTCTGCAGTACGGCCTACCGATTTGCACACATGCGCTAGCTGAGGCACGAAAGCAGATCGAAGCCAATGAACAAGTACTACCGTATACTCCAGTATCAATGATGTTTCAACGGTTTGTAGGTTCTGACAGAGCAAGAAACAGATTTGGCAAAATTTATTCAGCTCAGATTACAAAACTTGCACGAATATTGGCCCATGCGACTTCAATACGAGGCGCACAACATATTCAAAGTGCAAACCTGATTTGACTCTGAAGCTCGCATTACTATCATAGTATGAGCGCCACAACCCGCCATCCATACCGCTGTGTCCGTGGTACTATGCAAAATACAAAAATAAACAGCGCGAGCGCTTGACGTGGCGCCAATGAGCAATATGAGAAGTAGTATTTGCAGAACTTTAACCAAGAAAGCGCATGCCATTATCAAATAATGTCATGTACTGTGCAAATGGGAAGCTAAGTTTGAGACGCTCAAAGCAATTTTGTCACTCAAGTTTTGTCTTTAAGAGGACACTTATGGCCGGTCATGAAAACGTCTCGGCCTTCTGCGTTTGTACACTTCCTACATCTTTTTGCGGTTCCTAAAGGCCCAACTCTGCAGATCGTTTGGACCCAATAGGAGGACCGACTTGACCCGCCAGATAAGTTACCCCCGCTGTCGATGGCATGCCAAAGTGACCGGCTGGATAGCATAAACCGTCACCTCCAACTACATGCTGAAACGGATTAGCAACGCCGAACTGATTAGAGAAGGCATGGCTGCCTTCGGAATCTGAAATGCCGGTTAGGGATGGAAAGGTTGTCAGATGCGGTGACGACTGAGTGACACCTGGCTGCTTCGAAAGCTGCGCAATGCCAGACAACTCGGAGTTCTGCCCATTGAGCACTTGATATGCCTCTTTTTCGAAAGCAGCTAGCTGGCCCATCTGTTTTGGATGCACGTTGGCTACAAGGTGTGCTGTTAATGGATTGAGGCGAAGCTGAAGAAGCCTGCAGTTCCAGTCCTTAAGCATGGCTGCCCAGTTTGTGGAGGCCCCCCGCCTGTGCTTCTCTTGCAACTCAACGAACCACTCAATTTCCCTATCGGTAAAAATTGGAGTCGCCAGATCAGCCAACTTCTTTGTGCGCAAGCCTTTGGGCCTTCGTTTCTCACCTTCTCGAAGTAGCTGGCGTGTCTCAAACGCAGAGATTCCAGACCGGGTCATATTCTCTGCAAAAGAACGGCCTCGCTTAGTCCATCTCAATCAACAAGATTGCATTCATTTAGCAACGTGCTAACCCTGCAGAAGACTGTACATCTTGAATTGTAGACTGATCAGCTTTGCCGCCCCAGGACAGACCGTCCGCGTTAACTTAGAGAGGCCCTTTGCTCGTATTGTTGGACGCAAAGACTGACGACATGAGACAGTGAAGAGCCACTTCTAAAATCCAGAGCCAATCGACTTCCTGAGTAGTCTTACCTGCGGACACGCCAGACCGTTCCACCCTCCCGCCCCCCAGCCTGTGTGACCCGTTCAAGGAGTTATGTGCACCAGGTCCTGGGGGAAAAGCCCAAGTGTGAAAAATGTCAGTCGCGTTGATTCTCGAGAAGGAGACTATAGAAACTAAGCTAAGATGAAACCGAAGTTTCGAAGCACAGTCTTTTAGGCATTTGGCAAGACCAGATCTAGAGCTTTTTCAGGCACGAAGTTGGGATTGTTTGCAAGTACCGTACCTTGGGGCACACTTGGAGAGGGGCAGTGCTGTGCTCGAACAACACGATGATGGGCCAATCCAGCGTCTCCCCATGTAGCGTGGTGCCCACTAGGACCTTCAAGACCGTGCGCCCATTGAGCAGCGCGGGGAGGGACCAGACGAACCCCTGCGAGCGCGACGGGATGCGCGCTCGGGACAGCGCATGACTGCGCTCTCACAGCTGCGGCATGGCGGGGGGCAAAACCAGCCCCCCCAAACACAGCGGGGCGCGCGCTCGGGTTGGCGCGGGCCGTCGCAGCAGCGGCCGGGGGGGAGCAGACCAGCGGTCCCCACCACAGCGGGGCGCGCGCGTCGACGGGCGGCGAGGGGCGTCGCGTAGCGAGGCCGGGCCGGGGGGACACGGCCAGCCGCC